>CM049921.1:33921-99004 GCA_027474245.1 Spheniscus humboldti | reverse complement strand
TTTGGATGGGCGACGGTTGGGTGATGGCTGGATGATTGACGGCCGATGGACGGAGGGACGGGCGGGCGGAAAGGTGAAGGGGTTTTGGATGGGTGGGCAGATGGGTACGTGGAGGGAGAAGTGGATGGGCGCGTTGGCAGAAGAACGAGCGATACGAGTGGCTGAATGGCTGGACAGATGGATGGGCGTGGTGCAAGGTGGGCTGCTTCCCACCCTGCCGCTGGCCGCTCCATCCTGCCATGCCCCACAGAGCCTCCTCCTCCTCCTCTTCCTCCCTCCAGGGCCAAACGGAAGAAGACAGATGACCCCAAAGAGAAGATCCCCCTCCAGCCCCAGGACAAGGCCCCCCAGAAGGAGGCCTGAAGGACCACGGGGTCACGGGGGGGCGGGGGGCAGCACCCTGCGCCCGGCCACCAGCAACCACCCTCCCCCATGGGTCCCCGCAGTCTTGTTTTGGGGACGGGTACGAATTCGCTGCCTGCCCCACAGCTGGTGACCTCCCTGCGTGGGGCAGGGGAAGTCCTCGGAGGAATAAAGCAGCTCTGCCGGGGATGGCGTCTTGGGGTGTTATCTGAGCTTCCCCCAAGGTCACCTCCAATAAGACGACGCCCAAGAACCATGTCCAAGGTCACCTCCAATAGGACAATGCCCAAGAACCATGTCCCTGAGGTCAGCTCCGATGAGACGGCACCCAAGAACCCCCATGTTGGAGGTCACCTTCAATAAGACGACACCTCATAAACCTTGTCCCCGAGGTCACCACCAATAAGATGACGCCCAAGAACCCATTGGACGTCACTTTCAATAAGATGACACCTCATAACCCGGTCCCTGAGGTCACCTCCAATAAGATGACGCCCAAGAACACCATGTTGGAGGTCACCTTCAATAAGATGACACCTCACAGCCTTGGCCCTGAGGTCACCGCCAATAAGATGGCACCTCAGAACCCCCATTGGAGGTCACCTCCAATGATACATCATAACCTTGTCCCCGAGGTGACCTCCAATAGGACAACGCCTAAGAACCTTGTCCCTGAGGTCACCTCCAATAAGGTGGTGCCCAAGAACCCCCATGGTGGAGGTCACCTCCAACGAGACGGCACCCAATAACCCCAAATCCCCCCCCTTGTCCTGGGAGAGGGATCTCCAAAATCCCAGAGAAGCCATGGGGGGAAGGGCGAGGAGCTCTCAAATCCCACCCCAGCCCCATCCCAGCAACCCACGGGGGCTGCCGCCATGATGCCCCTTCCCCGACTTCCCCTCCCCGGGCCACCCCGGCCCTTGCTCCCACTGCCGACGTGTCCCTTGGCCCCATCATGGGTCTGACCCCATCAAAAATTAACACACACCCCCCCCCCCCCCGGCTTCCCCAGGGAGAGAATGCGCTGACCCAAGCAGGGCCACCTCCGTCAGCACCTTTCGGGTCCCTTTCGACCACAAAAATCGCTAAAATTTAACCCAACGGGACTGGCGAAGGCCATACGTTGCCCCCCCCCCCCCCCCCCCCCCCAACTCTCCGGGATGCCCACCTGGAGGGTACCCCACAAGCTGGATGAAGGAGGTTGGTCCCCGATGGCCCCTCTCCAAAAAAGCCGCCTTTTGCCCTCAAAAAAGCAACGCTGGAAAAAGAATTAAAAAGAAAGACGATGATTTTTTGCGGGGGGGGGTGGGGGGGGGGGTGGGGTGTTTTTTTTTCTTCCTGCCCCGGATTGCTCCAGTTTTGCCCCATTTCGGGGGCCTTTTCGTTGCCACGACGAGGGGAGGGAAGCGCTGCCAGTGGCTTTGGCTCTGGCCACCGTTTGGCGACACTTGGTGGCCTCCCCCCGCCCCCCCCCCCCCCCCCCCCCCCCCCCCATCGCCCCCGGACACCTTCGCGCTGCCCTTGCCTGCACTTTTGCCTTCTCCTGCTGGAAAATCACCCAAAAAACCCCCAACCCCACCCCAGATGTCAAACATTAACCCAAACCAGCCGTTGGCCAGGTTATATAGGAGACCATCCCTGGTGCTTGGGGAGCGAGGACACTGTGGGAGCGAGAGAAGGATTTTTGGGGTGAAATCCATCCCTTTTGGGGCTCTGCGAGTGTGGGGCGGGTGTGCATGGCTGCGGGGCGTTGCCGGGGTCTCACAGCGGCAGCATGGCTTTCGCCAGCCTCCTGGAGCACGTGGGGGGTATGGGACGCTTCCAGGTGGCCTCGGTGCTCCTCCTGGCCCTGCCCGTCCTCCTGACGGCCACTCACAACCTTCTGCAGAACTTCACGGCCGCTAGCAGCGACCATCGCTGCCGGCTTCGTTGGGAGGCCAACGTCACCGGCCTCGACCCTCAGGACCTGCTGAGGGTCTCGGTTCCCCACAGTGAGCAGTGCCGACGCTTCGTGACACCACAGTGGTGGCTTTTGGAGGCCAACGGCTCGGCTCCCAACAGCAGCTGGCCAGAGACAGAGCCCTGCCGTGATGGCTGGACCTACGACCGCAGCGTCTTCACCAGCACCATCATCACTGAGGTAGGACGGCAGCAGCAGTGGGGTGGGATTTGGGGCCGGCGGCACGTTTCACCCAAGCCTGTGTGCGGTTCCCACCTTGAGGCACCGGCGAAGGGTCTGCTGTCATCACGACGTTGAGTTCTTCCAACTGGAGCGTCTTCCCCACTCAACCCTTGGTGGAGGCATTCAACGCCGTGAGAGCTCAGGACAAGAAGGGGGGGGGGGGGATGAGGGAGTTGGTGGCCATCAACAAGGGGGTCAAAAAGGGGCCAGATGACCCCCCTGGAAGGAGCTTCCAACCATGGGGATGCTGGGAAGGGTGGCCAAGTGTTTAGTGGCACCTTCTTGGTGTTTCCATTGGCCATCCGTGGGCTGTTGTGTTGGATCAACCCTACCACCATCCACCACGGCCAGTTTTGGCGGGCAGGAGGGAGGCCAGAGGGGACACCCCCCCCCCCCCCCGCCCCGATCTCTGTCCCACCGCATGTCCTTGCCCCTCGGCAGTGGGACCTGGTGTGCAGCTCCCGGGGTCTGAAGCAGTTGGCCCAGTCGCTCTACATGGCCGGCGTCTTGGTGGGCGGCATCATTTTCGGGGGTCTCTCAGACAGGTGAGGGGGGGGGGACACCCCGTCCCCGTGGGCAGGTGGGGCAGCATCATGGGGGCTGTCTCACACACACACACACACACACACCCCATCTTCCTCCTCACCACCACCAAGGTTCGGCCGCCGGTCGCTGCTCACCTGGTGCTACCTTCAGATGGGCACCATGGGGACGTGCTCCTCCTTTGCCCCCACTTTCACCGTCTACTGCCTCTTCCGCTTCCTCACGGGCATGGCCTTCTCTGGCATCGTCCTCAACAGCGTCTCCCTCTGTACGTGGCCCCCCCACCAGCCCCACGGTACCGGCTCCGGGCACCCTCCTGGTCTGCTCCACGTCTCTACGTATCTCGGCAGCTTTGGAGTGGATGCCCACTCGCACCCGGGCGCTCGTGGGGACCTTCATGGGTTACTGCTACACCATCGGGCAGTTCCTGCTGGCTGGGATCGCCTACGCCATCCCTGATTGGCGCTGGCTGCAGCTCACCCTGTCGCTGCCCTTCTTCTGCTTCTTCGTCTACTCGTGGTGAGGAGGAGAAAAGGGGGGGAACGGTGTCGTGGATGGAGGGACGGATGCAGGGATGGACAGATGGAGGTGTGGATGGATGGGTGGAAGGTTGGTGAGATGGATGGATGGACAGATGGAGGTGTGGATGGATGGGTGGAGGGACGGTGGGATGGATGGATGGATGGATGGTCAGATGGAGGTGTGGATGGATGGGTGGAAGGTTGGTGAGATGGATGGATGGACAGATGGAGGTGTGGATGGATGGATGGAGGGACGGTGGGATGGATGGATGGACAGATGGAGGTGTGGATGGATGGGTGGAGGGACGGTGGGATGGATGGATGCATGGAGGGTTGCATGGATGGAAGGAAAGGTGGGTGCAAAGGTGGATGGACAGATGACTAGAAGGTGCAAGGATGGATGGAGGGTTGGATGGATGGAGGGATGGATGGACGGAGGGCTGGATGGACGGAGGGCTGGATGGACGGAGGGATGGATGGATGGAGGGAGGGTTGGATGGACAGAGGGTTGGATGGATAGAGGGTTGGATGGACGGAGGGTTGGCTGGCTGGGTGGAAGCACGGAGAGACGGCTGGAGGGACGGAGGGGTAGATCACTGGTGGCAGGGTCAGACAGATGGTGGGGTGATCCTTGGGATCCTGTCCCCATCTCCTCCACAGGTGGTTAACAGAGTCAGCTCGCTGGCTGGTCATGGTGGGGAAGTCCCACCAAGCCCTGAAGGAGCTCCAGAAAGTGGCCAGGATAAATGGGAAGAAAGAGGAAGGGGACAAGCTCGACGTAGAAGTAAAAGGCTCTGGCTGGGTCCCCTGGGGCATCTCTGGGGTGTTTTATAGGGGGTGGGGGGAAGTGACCCCACTCTCCTGGCCCTCAGGTAGAGGGCCAACAGGGGGGCTCCCCTACACCCATCTTTCCAGCCCCTTAAACAACCATCCACCCCCGTAGACAGCTGTCCATCCATCACCATCTGCATCTGGCCATCTCCTTACACAACCATCCATCTCCATCATCTCCATCTCCGTCATCTCCATCATCTCCACCTCCATCTCCATCATCTCCATCTCTGTCATCTCCACCTCCATCTCCACCTCCATCTCCATCATCTCCATCTCCGTCATATCCATCTCCGTCATCTCCATCATCTCCATCATCTCCATCTCCGTCATCTCCATCATCTCCACCTCCATCTCCATCATCTCCATCTCCGTCATCTCCATCTCCATCATCTCCATCCATCCAGCCCCTTTTACAACCAACCATCCATCTCTCCACCATCTCCGGCTCCCATATCCATCCATCTGGCCATCCATCTGTTCGTCCATCCCTCCACCCACCCACCCTGCCCAGGGCTTAATCCTGCCCCCCCCCGCCCCCTCCAATCTCCATCCTGGTTTCCCTCTCTGCTCCTCCCACACCTCCCCCCCCCCCCCCCCGCAGCGAGAACAGGGACCACCACAGTGCCCAGTCCCCACCCCAGAGCCGCCCCCCCGCCCCGCTCTCCCTCTAGGCCTTGAGGTCCTACATGCAGAAGGAGATGGCTTCATCGAGGAATCGCCACACGGTGGTTGACCTGGTCCGGACGCCCGTCGTGCGCCGCATCTCTTGTTGCCTCTGCTTTGTGTGGTACGCCCAGCGGCGGAGGACATCTGGGGGTGGTTGTCCATCCGTTCCCCCCCCCCCGGCCCCCAGTCGTTGATCCATCCATCCCGCTATCCACCCCTCCACCCACCCCCAAACACCCACCTTAGCTGGGTCCTTATTGGAAAGGGAAACTGAGTCACGGTGCAGGACTCGGTCAACAGAGGTCTCTTGGCCCACACGTGTTCCAGGAAAGGACACAGATCTCCTGGCTGGCTCCCACAGGCCAGGGGACGGTGTGTGACCCCGACATCCCACCCCACACCTCCCCACTGGTGACATTTGCCCCCGCCCCACACCCCTTTTCTTGGCTTAGGTTCTCCACCAGCTTCGCCTACTACGGGCTGGCCATGGACCTGCAAAACTTTGACTTCAACATCTACGTGATCCAGCTCGTCTTCGGAGCCGTGGACATCCCAGCCAAGCTGTTCTCCATCCTCACCATCACCTTCGTGGGGCGACGCTTCACCCAGTCCGTTGCCCTCATCCTGGCTGGCTTGGCCATCTTGGCCAACATCTTGGTGCCACGAGGTGAGGGCTGAGGGTGGTGGCAGTGGCGTCCCCTTCATCTCCAGCGCATAAGGCACCATCTGGGAGGGCCAAAACAAGCTCAACCCATTAACACAACTCACAGGCTGAGTGATTTTAGCTTTTTGCGGGCGATTTGCCTGAAATCCTGGTGTTTGGGGGTCTCCTCTCTCCATCACCCACTGTCAACCCAACCCGACTCCAACTTAGTGACACCAAAGTGAGGTCCAGATGTCCTGCCCTCATCCTCACAGACCTGCGGATGCTCCGGACTGCCCTGGCCGTCTTCGGGAAGGGTTGCTTGGCCGCGTCCTTCAACTGCGTTTACCTCTACACGGGTGAGCTCTACCCCACCGTTATTCGGTAAGGAGCGGGGGTGGAGGTTGCGGGAGGTGACGGGGTGGCCGTGACCACACAGGCTGGTCCTTCAGGGCCCCGCGGTGTCCCACAGGCAGACGGGCATGGGGTTGGCCAACACCATGGCCCGTTTGGGCAGCATCACGGCCCCCTTGGTGAAGATGGCAGATGAGGTCTTCCCCGCGTTGCCCTTCATCATCTACGGGGCAGCCCCCGTGGTGTCGGGGCTGGTGGCCATCTTCCTGCCAGAGACACGGAACATGGCACTGCCTGAGACCGTGGAGGAGGTGGAGGGCAGGTGGGATTGGAGGGATTGAAGGACAAGGGGAGGGACAGATGGCTGGTGGGGAGGGACAGACGGACGAGTGGACGCAGGGAGGGATGGTGGGAGGGCCGGTCGGACATGGGGAGGGATGGATGGAGGATCGGTTGTGTGTGGGGACGGATGGACGGAGAGGTGGATGGACAGTTGGGTGGACGGATGGGGCGGAGGATTGGTCGTCTGTGGTGCTGGATGGACGGACGGACGGACAGGGGTGGATGGGATTGGGCAGAGATAAGCGGATGGACAGATGGATGGATAGGAAGAAGACTAGAGCAATGGATGGATGAAAGGATGGACAGACGGACGTCTAGGAAGATGGATGGATGGGTGATGGATGGACAGGTCAATGGGGAAGGAGGGGGAACAGCAGCATGAAAACCCACCCGGCCTGCCAAAACCGCCCCCAGCCCATCCTCCCTCTCCCGCCAGGACCCGGCAGCCCCAGAAGGACGAAGCCCAACATCTCCAGGTCCCACTTCAGCCCATCCAGCCCAGCGGCACCACGGGGCCCTGCTAGTGCCAACCACCCTGGGGGACCCCCAAACCGCACCCCCCACCCCCCACCCCCCAGGTCCTCAATATACCCAGCGGGTGAAGGAGCAGGAGTGGGGTTTGGGGGGTGCATCCCGCCCCAAAAGAGCAAAGGGACGGCGATGACCATGGCCACCCTCTTGCATGGCCAAGGAGGGGACCCAGGTGGGGTCCATGGAGAGTTAGGGGATGGCGTGTCCCGTGTCCCGTGTCCCGTGTCCCCCCCCCTCCCCAAATGCCGCTTCGCAGGATGGTTTTTCTGAGCTGGAATAAAAACAATAAAAGCAAAAATCGTGTGAAAGGCAGCCAAGGGGAGGGCGGAGGGGTGGGGGGTGGGGGGTGTTTTCCCACGGCCGCGGGGGGTCCCGCACAGCCTGGCCGTCCCGCCCTGAAGGCAAATATGGGACCCAGCGGGGTGCTGTGACCTCGGCATCGCGTCCCCCCCTCCGCCGTCCCCTCCTCCCCTCTGCCTGCGCCGGAGCTGCGAGGGAGGGAGGGAGAGTCACGGTCAAGAGCGCAGGGAGGACCCAGGCGTCCCAAGGACCCAGGGATCCTGAGGACCCACGTGTCTGGGCATCCCAAGGATCCAGGGATCCTGAGGACCCAGATGTCCCAAGAACCCAGACACCCTAAGGAGTCATGCGTCCCAAGGACCCAGGGATCCCAAGGACCCGGGGATCCCAAGGACCCAGATGTCCCAAGGACTCAGGGATCCCAGGAATCCAGGTGCCCAGACCTCCCAGGGACCCAGGGATCCCAAGGACCCAGGCGTCCGGGTGCCTAGAGACATCCCAAGGACCCGGGGATCCCAAGGACCCGGGGATCCCAAGGACCCGGGGATCCCAGGAATCCAGGTGCCCAGACCTCCCAAGGACCCAGGGATCCCAAGGACCCAGATGTCCCAAAGACCCAGGGATCCCAGGAATCCAGGTGCCCAGACCTCCCAAGGACCCAGGGATCCCAAGGACCCAGATGTCCCAAGGACCCAGGGATCCGGTGCCCAGACCTCCCAAGGACCCAGGGATCCCGAGGACCTAAGCGTCTGGCCACCCAGCACCCACCGCACCCTTCTCTCCAACCACCCAGCCAGTGAGGACCCAAACGTCCTGTGTCCCCCCCCCCCAAGCCACCCCCAAAGTCCCCTGGTTGCCGCCCCTTCCTGCCTACGCTCTGCTGCCTCCCGCTGCCCTCCTGCCCGGGGTCCAAGGGGCTCCCAGGGATCCGGTTCAGGGCCCCAGGGACTTTGTCCCACGAATCACGCACCATGGACGGTGAAAACAAGCCAAGGGGGGCTAGGGGGGTCCCCATCCACCTGGGGATGGGGGCTTCCTCGGTGAGGAAGAGGATGGAGAGGATGGGATGGCCCCAGGGAGGCGTCGGGCATCCCTGGTTGGGGACCGGCATGGCCAGCACCAGCATTTCCGCCTGACGATCGTCTCCACCGACCCATAGCGGGATCTGCTCCTGCCGGAGTCAAACGTTAACCGGGACCGGGGGTGGCTTTAAATAGGAGCGGGGACAGGACCGGGGACAGGGCCGTGGCCATGGACAGCCGCGGGGTCGAGGGGTGGTAGCTGCTGGCAGACGGCTCCGGAGAGCGGGATTTGGTGCTGGGAGAGTTTGGGCGATAGCTAGAGCGACGATCAGGTGAGTGGATCAGCAGAGAGATCGATGTGTTGATCAGGAGAGAGGAGCGAGCCTCAGAGCCAACGGGCTGGTCGAGAGAGAGATTAAAGCTCAATAGATTGATCAACAGGGAGAAAGGCTGATCAGTAGAATGATTGTAGGTCAAGAGGTTGATCAATAGTGAGATTTAAGCTCGATAGATTGGTCAACAGAGACCAATAGACCAGTCAATAGATAAAGAGGATTCTATTGATCAATAGAGAGGTTATAGGTCAATGGATTGATCAATAGTGAGATTAAAGCTCAATAGATTGATCAACAGAGAGAAAGGCTGATCAGTAGAATGATTGTAGGTCAAGAGACTGATCAATAGTGAGATTTCAGCTCAATAGATTGATCCATAGAGCCTGATAGACCAGTCAATAGATAGATTAAGATCAATAGGTTGATCAATAGATTATAGGTCAATAGGTTGATCAATAGAGACCAATAGGTCAATCAACAGAGAGATTAAAGATCAATAAATCAATCAATAGAAAGGTTACAGGCCAATAGACTGGTCAATAGAGAGATTAAGATAGACACATTGATCCATTGAAAGATTAAAAATCAATAAATCGATCGACAGACCAATAGATTGATCAATGGAGAGACAGATCATCAGATTGATCGGTGGATCATGGCTCAACAGATTCATCAGTAGAAAAATACAGACCACGGGGTTGATCAATGAATAGATTATAGCTCAACTTATCGGTAAGAGCGACACGCAGCCCATCAGGCGGATCAACAGAGATGCTGTAGAACGATAGATTGATCAATAGATCGATAGATTGGTCAACAGAAACATATAGACCAATAAATTAATAAATAAAGAGAGAGATTATGGACTAATTGATGATCAACACATTATAGGTGACAGAGAGCTAAAGATCAATAATTTATCAATAGAGAAAGAGCTCGCCGGATTGATCGACAGGGAGACCAGTAGGTGGATGGATAGAGAGGGGGAGATCAATAGATTGATCACCAGACCTCTGTAGATGAGCAGATAAATCGATCGATTGACAGGGTGAGGAGTCAGTAGGTGGGCAGAGGGCCGGGGGGGGGCAGATCCGCCAGCTGGATGATGGTTGGCATGGACAACCGAGAAATCCATGGATCGATTGATCGATTGATCGACCGAGGGGTGAAGGAGGGCTGGAGAAAGAGCGAGTGGGAGTGGCAGAGGGAGGGAGGGACGGAGGGAGGGACGGAAGGACAGCGGGTGGCCGGAGAGTCCGAGCTGGAGACCGAGAGAGTGGCAGAGAGAGGGAGAGGAGCAGAACGGCAGGTAGGGATCGATTGATTGCGAGGGATCGTTGGAGGGATGAACCTACTGAGAGAGCGGTAGGACAGACGGGAGAGAGGATCGATTGATTGACTGATTGACTGATCAACCGATAATGTGGGGGGAGGGAGGAGGAGGAGGGAGAGCAGCGAGGGGCAGAGCTGATAGCAAGAAATAAATAATCAGCGACTGATAGGTCAATAGAGACTGAGATTGATAGAACGACAGGTAGATCGACCGATTAGATCGATAGATCGAGTGATAGATCGATAGATCGATAGAGAGACTGACAGACCGAGAGACTGATATATCAGCAAACACCCTGATAGATCAATAGAGATCGATCGATAGCGACATTGATAGACTGGTAAGTAGATTGATCAATTAGATCCAGAGACTGACAGATCGAGAGACCGACAGATCGAGAGACCGACAGATCAAGGGACACCCCAATAGATCAATAGAGACCGACAGGTTGACAGTGACACCGATAGAGTGATTGGCAGATCAAGAGACCGAGCGAGCGAGCGAGGCGCTGAGAGATCAATAGAGCAACGAATAGATCGATACGTCAACAGAAAGACCGAGAGATCGGTACGTGGATAGACCGACTGACAGACCTATAGGGAGACCGGTGGATCGATGGACGGACCAATCAATCGATAGGTCAATAGACCGATAAATAGACTGATCGATAGATTGATAGACCGACCGACAGATGATCAGTGGAGGGTCCTCGATTCCTCCCTCCATCTGTCCCTCAGTCCCTCCCCTTGACGCCCCTCCTCTCCCCCCCCCCCCCCCAACCTTGATCCCTCTGTCCCTCCCGTGGTCTGTCCGTTGGTCCATCCCTCGTCCTCAGCTCTCCCCCCACCTCTCCTCGGCTGGGCCCTTGGTCATCCCTTGGCCATCCCCGGTCCCGTCCCTCGGCCCATCCTGGTCTTGTCCCTCCACCGTCCTCCAACCCACCCCTTCGCTGCTCCTCGGCCCTTCCTCTGCTGCCTCCCTTGTCCATCCCTTGGCCTGTCCTTCCACCTGTCCCTCAGCCCTTCCTCCAAACCACCCCTCGGCCGTTCCTCGGCCGTTCCTCACCCATCCCTTGGCCCATCCTTTGATCCAACCCTCACCCCTTCCTCCAAACCACCCCTGGGCCATTCTTCACCCACCCCTCGGCCCATCCTTCAACCTCTTCTCCTCCTCCCACCCTCCAGCTGACCTGGACCCCCCCTCCCCAGCTCCATCCCTCGTCCCACCATGACCTTCGTGGAGCTGCTGGCCCGCCTGGGCGGGATGGGCCGCTTCCAGGTGACCTACGTGGCCGCCCTGGCCATTCCGCTGCTCATGCTGGCCAGCCACAACCTTCTGCAGAACTTCACTGCCGGTGTCCCCGAGCACCACTGCCGGCCTCGGCCCCTGGCCAATGACAGCGTCGGGGATGTCCCACTCCTCGTCTCCATCCCCTCTGACGGCCACCACCGTCCCCAGCGTTGCCGCCGCTACGTGGAACCCCAGTGGCACCTCTTGGAGGTCAACGGCACGGTCAACGGCACGGCTAACGGGGCGGCCACCGAGCCTTGCCGTGACGGCTGGACTTACCACGACGGCGTCTTCGCTCACACCATCGTTACCGAGGTGAGGGGTGGCCCACAGCCCCGCCCTGGGTGGCGGGGGGGGGACCCAGGTGTCCGGCTGTTGACACACACACCGCCCCGTGTCCTCTCCCGCTGGCAGTGGGACCTGGTGTGCGAGTCCAAGACGTTGAGGCAGGTGGCCCAATCCATCTACATGGCCGGGATCCTCCTGGGCTCTGGCCTCTTCGGGGTCCTCTCCGACAAGTGCGTGGCCACCCCGGAGCTGTACTGGGATGAACTGGGAGGAACTGGGAGGGGGGTGGGTGGAGAGGGGAGGGCTGTGCACAGGGATGTCCTCCCCTCCCTCTGGCCCCTGGTGTCCCGGTGTCCCCAGTGCCCCCCGGGGTGGGTCTGTCCCAGCACGGCTTGTCCCACTGTCCCCACTGCCCCCAGGTCACTCTTCCCAGTATTCCCAGCGCCCATATTCCCTGATCCCAGTGTTCCAAATGCCTTGTGTCCCCATCCCAGTGCCCCATGTCCCTGTCCCAGAATTCCCCCCCCTTGCCCCCCCCCCAGTGTCCATGTCCCCATCCCAGTGGCCCCAGCACCCCACAACCCCCATCTCGGTGCCCTCAGCACCCCGTGTCCCCCGTCCCAGCATCTCCAGCACCCCGTATCCCCCATCCCAGCACCTCCAGTGCCTCACGCCCTTCTCCCAGTGCCCCATATCAGCATCCCAGTGCCCCCAGCGCCCCGTGTCCCCCATCCCAGTGCCCCCAGCGCCATGTCCCAGCAGGTTCGGGCGCCGGGCGCTGCTGACCTGGTGCTACCTGCAGCTGGGGGTGACGGGGGCCGGCACCGCGGCCGCCCCCAGCTTCGTCGTCTACTGTCTCTGCCGCTTCTTGGCGGGCCTGGCCATGGCCGGGGTCTCCCTCAACTCCGCCTCCCTCTGTGAGCTGGGGACCCTGGGGTCTGGGCTTGGTCCCGCCACCCCCTACCCCATGGGAGGGACCCGGGTGTCTGGGCTTGGTCCTACCACCCTTATCCCACGGGAAGCATCCAGGCGTCCAGGCCCCCAACCCTACCGTGTTGACCCTGGGGAGGGACCCAGCCCCCAACCCTACCGCCGGTGACCCTGGGGGGGGACCCAGCCCCCAACCCTACCGCCGGTGACCCTGGGGAGGGACCCAGCCCCCAACCCTACCGTGTTGACCCTGGGGAGGGACCCAGCCCCCAACCCTACCGCCGGTGACCCTGGGGAGGGACCCACACGTCCGTGCTTGGCTCTACCACCATTGACCTTGGGGAAGGCTCCAGGCGTCCAGGCTCCAACCCTACCACCCCCACCCCATGGGAGGGTCCCAGATATCCCGGGTTGGCCCCATCCCACGGGACAGACCCCACCGTCCGCGCGCTGACGGTTGCCCGCAGGCATGGAGTGGATCCCGACGGAAGCGCGCGCCGTGGTGGGCACCATCAACGGTTACTGCTACACCTTGGGGCAGTTCGTGCTGGCGGCCGCGGCCTTCGGCCTCCCTCACTGGCGCTGGCTCCAGCTCGTCGTCTCCCTCCCCTTCTTCCTCTTCTTCCTCTACTCCTGGTACGGGGAACCCAGGCGCCCGGGCGGCTGCCCACCCCCATCCTCATGGGTTGGGGGGCGGGGGGAGGTGGATGTCGGGGTGTCCGGGGTCCTTACGGGGGGGGTGGGTGGGGGGTGGGGACACCTTGGTCCTCAGTGGGTGGGTGGGAGGTGTTGAGTGGGAGCAGGGACACCCTCCCCCCCCCCCGGACACTCGGGGTCCCCCATAACGCCTCTCCGCCCCCCCCCCCCCAAGGCTGTTCGTGGAGTCAGCCCGGTGGCAGGTGATTTCGGGGAGACCCGACCTGGCCCTGAAGGGGCTCCGCAAAGTCGCCCACGTCAATGGCAGGAAGGAGGAAGGGGACAAACTCAGCGAGGAGGTGACGGGGAGCTTCCCAGAGCCCACCCCCCATCCCCCTGATCTCCCAGATCCGCCCCCCTCCCTCCCCCAGTTCCCTTGTAGCCTCCCCTACATCCCCGCACCCCCCCAGATCCTTCCAGATCCTCCCAGATCTCACTAGATCCCCCAAATCCTTCCAGACCCCCCTCATTCTCCCTTAGATCCCCCCATTTCCCCTCTACTCAGCCTAGATCGCCCCAGACCCCCTCTATCCCTCCTAGATGCTTCTGACCCTCCCCTAGATCCCTCCCAGATCCCTCCAGATCACCTGGATCCCCCCACAGTCCCTGTGACCTTCTTGGATCTCTCCAACAGCCCCCATCCCTCCAGATCACCTGGATCCCCTCTTGAGACCCCTAGTATCCCTCCTAGATCCCTCTGATCCCACCTAGATCCCACCAGACCCCTCCAATCCCCTCCACATCACCTGGATCCCCTCCTGAGACCCCTAGTATCCCTCCTAGATCCCTCTGATCCCACCTAGATCCCACCAGACCCCTCCAATCCCCTCCACATCACCTGGATCCCCTCCTGAGACCCCTAGTATCCCTCCTAGATCCCTCTGATCCCACCTAGATCCCACCAGACCCCTCCAATCCCCTCCACATCACCTGGATCCCCTCCTGAGACCCCTAGTATCCCTCCTAGATCCCTCTGATCCCACCTAGATCCCACCAGACCCCTCCAATCCCCTCCACATCACCTGGATCCCCTCTTGAGACCCCTAGTATCCCTCCTAGATCCCTCTGATCCCACCTAGATCCCCCCCAGACCCCTCCACATCACCTGGATCCCCCCTGAGACCCCTAGTATCCCTCCTAGATCCCTCTGATCCCACCTAGATCCCCACCAGACCCCTCCACATCACCTGGATCCCCCCTGAGACCCCTAGTATCCCTCCTAGATCCCTCTGATCCCACCTAGATCCCACCAGACCCCTCCAATCCCCTCCACATCACCTGGATCCCCCCTGAGACCCCTAGTATCCCTCCTAGATCCCTCTGATCCCACCTAGATCCCACCAGACCCCTCCAATCCCCTCCACATCACCTGGATCCCCTCCTGAGACCCCTAGTATCCCTCCTAGATCCCTCTGATCCCACCTAGATCCCCCCCAGACCCCTCCACATCACCTGGATCCCCCTGAGACCCCTAGTATCCCTCCTAGATCCCTCTGATCCCACCTAGATCCCCCCCCGACCCCTCCACATCACCTGGATCCCCCCTGAGACCCCTAGTATCCCTCCTAGATCCCTCTGATCCCACCCAGACCCCTCCAATCCCCTCCAGATCACCTGGATCCCCTCCTGAGACCCCTAGTATCCCTCCTAGATCCCTCTGATCCCACCTAGATCCCCCCCCGACCCCTCCACATCACCTGGATCCCCCCTGAGACCCCTAGTATCCCTCCTAGATCCCTCTGATCCCACCTAGATCCCACCAGACCCCTCCAATCCCCTCCACATCACCTGGATCCCCTCCTGAGACCCCTAGTATCCCTCCTAGATCCCTCTGATCCCACCTAGATCCCCCCCCGACCCCTCCACATCACCTGGATCCCCCCTGAGACCCCTAGTATCCCTCCTAGATCCCTCTGATCCCACCCAGACCCCTCCAATCCCCTCCAGATCACCTGGATCCCCTCCTGAGACCCCTATCATCCCCTCCCAGATCCCCCCCGACCCCACTAGCTCCACCCAGGTCCCCATTATCCCTCCCAGATCCCTCCCACCCCCTGGATCCCCCCCCCCCCGACCCCTTGGATCCCTCCTAGATCCACCCCCACCCCCCCAAGATCTCCCCAGATCCCCCCTCCCGCAGGCGCTGCGGGCGCTGGTGCGCCGGGAGCCGCCGCTGCCAGGGGGGGCCCTGGCCACCCTGGTCCGCACCCCCGGGATGAGGACGGTCTCCTGCGGCGTCTCCTTCGTCTGGCAAGTGGGGCCATTTGGGGGCCAAAACCCACCTTTTGGGGCAAAACCACCTTTTGGGGGGGCCAAACCCCACCTTTTTGGGCCAAACCCCACCTTTTGGGGGTAAACCCCACCTTTTTGGGGGGCAAAACCCCACCTTTTGGGGCAAACCCCACCTTTTTAGGTCAAACCCCACCTTTTGGGGGGCCAAACCCCACCTTTTTGGGGAGCAAACCCCACCTTTTGGGGGGGCCAAACCCCACCTTTTTGGTCCCCACTTGGTCGTGCCTGGTGGGTTTTGCGTTGACACGTTGGGTTTTGGGGACAGGTTCTCCACCAGCTTCGCCTACTACGGGCTGGCCATGGATCTGCAGGGCTTCGGGGTGGACATCTACCTGAGCCAGCTGGTCTTCGGGGCGGTGGACATCCCGGCCAAGCTGGCCTCGGTGCTGGCCATCAGCTGCGTGGGGCGGCGGGTGGCCCAGGGTGGCTCCTTGGCGCTCGCCGGCATCTGCATCCTCGCCAACATCGTCGTGCCGATGGGTGGGCGCCGGGATGGATGGATGGATGGATGGATGGATGGATGGATGGATGGATGGATGGACGGACGGATGGATGGTGGGAGGGGCAGAGGGCTGAAAGGACGGAGGACAACGGGATGGAGGGATGGAGAACAGTGGGATGGAGGACAATGGGATGGAGGGATGGAGGACAGTCGGATGGAGGACAATGGGATGGAGGACAATGGGATGGAGGACAGACGGATGGAGGACAATGGGATGGAGGACAGATGGATGGAGGAGAATGGAGAACAATGGAATGGGGGACAGTGGGATGGAGGGATGAAGGACAGTGGGATGGAGGACAATGGGATGGAGGGATGAAGGACAGACGGATGGAGGACAGTGGGATGGAGGACAGATGGATGGGGGACAGTGGGATGGAGGGATGGAGGACAGACGGATGGAGGACAATGGGATGGAGGACAATGGGATGGAGGACAGACGGATGGAGGACAATGGGATGGAGGGATGGAGGACAGACGGATGGAGGACAATGGGATGGAGGACAATGGGATGGAGGACAGACGGATGGAGGAGAATGGAGAACAATGGAATGGGGGACAGTGGGATGGAGGAGAATGGGGTGGAGGACAGACGGATGGAGGACAGACGGATGGAGGACAATGGGATGGAGGAAGAAGATGTAGGGTAGAGAGAGAAGCTGGAGGGACAGAGGCTGGAAAGATGGCGGGATGGAGGTTGGAGGATGACGGGATGGAGGGACAGAGGGTGGAAGGATGGGTGGAGGTTGGAGGGACGGAGGGAAGGAGGTTGGAGGACAGAGATGGGGGGGGACGGGACATTGGGGGGACGTTGGGGGTGCACCGGGGTGGGGGTGGGGACAGTGACAGAGGTTGAAGGCTGGAGGGATGAAGGGTCGTCGGAGGGGCTCGGGACAATTCCGGGGGGCGGAGGTTGGAGGGAAGGAGGACCTTTGGCGGGTCACCGAGGAGCCGTCGGGGGGCCGGAGGTGCGAGACCTCCCATCCCCGTCCCCAGAGCTGCGGACGCTGCGCATGGCCTTCGCGGTGATCGGGAAGGGCTCGTTGGCCGCCTCCTTCAACTGTGCCTACATCTTCTCCGGAGAGCTCTTCCCCACCGTCATCAGGTGGGTGGTCGTCACCCGCGGGGGGGCTGCTGGCACCGCAGCCCTCCCTCCATCCGTCTGTCCGTCCATCCACTCATCCGTCTGCCAACCCACTCACCGAGCCGTCCTCCACCCATCAACCCACCCGCCCACCCCCATCGACCAGCCCATCTACCCGCCCAACCACCCACCCATCCAGGCAAACACCATTCCATGGCACCGACCAACCCACCCATCCACCACCAACCCCTCCACCCCCTCCAACCACCTCTCCATCCGCCCGTCCACCACCAACCCCTCCATCCCTCAACCCTTCAACCCCTCCAACCACCACCAACCCCTCCATCCCTCAACCCCTCCATCCCTCAACTGCTCCTTCCATCCAACCACCTCTCCATCCATCCATTCATCTGTCCATCCGTCCATCCACCCATCAACCCCTCCATCCCTCAACCCCTCCATCCATCCATCCATCCATCCATCCACCCATCCTTCAACCCCTCCATCCGTCCAACCACCCACCCGCCCGCCCACCCACCCATCCATCCGTCAACCCCTCCATCCGTCCAACCACCCACCCGCCCGCCCACCCACCCATCCGTCAACCCCTCCATCCACCCATCCCTCCATCCATCCATCCACCCACCCACCCATCCATCCATCCACCTCTTCATCCCTCCACCTCTTCATCCCTCCATCCATCAACCCCTCCATCCATCTCTTCATCCATCTACCTCTTCCTCCATCCACCTCTTCATCCATCCGTCCATCCATCCATCCACCCCTCCATCCATCATCAAACCCTCCATCCGACCACCTCTCCATCCATCCATCCGTCCGTCCACCCACTCCCTCTCCCTGGCACAGGCAGACGGGGATGGGGCTGGGGGGCACCATGGCCCGCGTGGGGGGCATGGTGGCCCCGTTGGTGCGCATGGCAGCTGACGTGACCCCGGTGCTGCCCCTCGTCATCTACGGGGCCGCCCCCATCGTCTCGGCCGTCGCCACCTGCTTCCTGCCCGAGACCCGCAACGTGCCCCTGCCCGAGACCGTCAAGGACGTGGAGAGACGGTGAGGGGCTCCCCAGGGGGGTCGCCTTGGCCAGACCGAGGGACCCCGTCCCCACCAGGTCCCCTTTTTCTCCCTGATCCTTTCGTGGTGGACACGAGGTGGGGGAATCCCCGTATTAGGGGGAAGATTTCTTTCTTGGAGGAACTCGGGAGGTTTGGGGCGGGGGGGGGAGAAGAGCTGAAGGTTTTGGGGGAGAAGGGCCGAAGGTTTTGGGGTGGGAAGAACCGAAGGTTTTGGGGTAAGAGCTGAAGGTTTTGGGGGAGAAGGGCCGAAGGTTTTGGGGTGGGAAGAACCGAAGGTTTTGGGGCGGGAAGAGCTGACAGTTTTGGGGCAAGAGCTGAAGGTTTTGGGGGAGAAGGGCCGAAGGTTTTGGGGTGGGAAGAGCCAAAGGGTTTGGGGTGGGAAGAGGTGAAGGTTTTGCGGGAAGAGCCAAAGATTTTGGGGTAAGAGCTGAAGGTTTTGGGGGAGAAATGCCGAAGGTTTTGGGGTGGGAAGAGCCGAAGGTTTTGGGGTGGGAAGGGTTGAAGGTTTTGGGGCAAGACCTGAAGGTTTTGGGGTTTCTCTGCCCCCGGCACGGTCACAGAGCGGGTCACCTCAAGGAGGAGGAGGTCACCGTCCCCTTGAGTACCAAGACCAAGGACGGCGTCTGAGCGGGAGAGGACGGGCATCGGGGACACCTGGGTCCCGCTGGGCCGGGGGGGGGGTGCCGGGGGGGGGGGGGGGGGGGGGGGGCCAGGACCCCCGGGGGTGACACATGTCATGTGTGTGTCCCCCCCCCCGGGTCGATACCCCCCCCCACCCGGACGCTATTTATTTAATCCCAATAAAACCTCATCGCAACGTCGGCGTTCGATATCAACCGCTCCCCCCCCCCCCCCCCCCCCAGGGGACCCAGGCCTCCGGGGGTCCCCGTCCGCGCCCCCCCCCTCGGGGAACCCAGGCTTTCGGGGGGACACCCCTGACCCCCTCCCCCGGGGAACCCAGGCTTTTGGGGGACCCCCCCCCCAAAGGAGGCTAACGAGGATTAATTTCCCCTATATATTACCCGGACGCCTGGCTCCTGGCGCTGGAGCTCCGGCCTTTGCCCCAATTCGGGTGATTTAGCTGCAAAATAAATCTGCGAAGGGATTAATTGTCACGTCAAGCCGGGGCCAGCGGGTGGCAAAAGCCCCTAATGGGGCCGGTTTTACCCCAAAAACCAGGGCAGCACAACCCCAGTATCAGCCCTCGGAGAAGCCACATCCGAGCACCTAAATAGCTCGTTTTCACCCCAAACTCAGGGCAGCACAACCCCAGTATCGGCCCTCGGAGACGCCACATCCGAGCACCTAAATAGCTCGTTTTCACCCCAAACTCAGGGCAGCACAACCCCAGTATCGGCCCTTGGAGACGCCACATCCAAGCACCTAAATAGCTCGTTTTCACCCCAAACTCAGGGCAGCACAACCCCAGTATCGGCCCTCAGAGAAGCCACAGCCGAGCACCTAAATACGTTTTTGACCCCAATCCCAGGCACCCCCCAACCCACCGGTGCCCCCCAACCCCCCCCATTTTGGCCCCAACCCCCCCATTTTGGGCCCTCCCCCCCCATTTTGGCCCCCAAACGCCCTCACTTCCACACCGCTGTGGTTTTATCCGTTTTTATTACGAAAACGAGCCGTTTTGGTGTCACTTGGTTTTGTTTTTTTTTCTTTTTTCCGGATAAGACACAACCGTGAAGCTTTGCCGAGGGGAAATTGGGGTAAAACCCACCCGTTAAGGGACATTTCATCGTCCCGCCCCTGTCAGGGCGCGAAAATGGGGGAAACCCACCCATTTTTAACCAAAACGCTTGCATTTCCACCCAAATCGCGCTCAAGGAGGGGGAGGAGAGAAACCACCGGGCTGGAGCCACTTCGTCACCCAGAGCTGGGTTGGTTTGGGTTTTTTTGGTGCGGTGGTGGTTTGTAGGGGTTTTGGTCAATTTTGAGTGGTTTTGGTTAATTTGGGGCAATTTCGGTCATTTTTTGGGCCTTTTTGGTTGTTTTATGAGCTATTTCGGCCGTTTTTTGGGCTATTTCGGCCATTTTTTTGGCTATTATAGCCATTTTTGGGGCTATTTCGGCCGGTTTTTGGGCTATTTCGGCCGGTTTTGGGCTATTTCGGCCGGTTTTTGAGCTATTGCGGCCCTTTTCTGAGTTATTTCAGTCATTTTGGGGGCTCTTTCAGCCATTTTTGAGCTATTTCAGCTGCTTTTTGGGCTATTTTGGCCATTTTGGGGGCTATTTCAGTCTTTTTTGGGACTATTTCGGCCATTTTGGGGGCTATTTCGGCCACTTTTGGGGCTATTTTTCTGCTCACAGGGCCGGTTTCGGGGCTACTCTGCCACCGTCCCGGTTGGCTCCTCTCTTTTGGGGGGTTCTGGGAGGTGAAATTGGGGGTGCGGTGGCAGGGAGGTGGGGGTTCGGAGGTAGGTTTTATAAGTTGATTTTTAGAAAAAACAGGCACATTCAGTCAACGGGACCCTTGGGGGGGGGCAGACGGGGATATTGGGGTGTCCCCAGAGAGCCCCAAAACAGCGGCATCTCCCACCTCTCCCCATCAGCGGCGTTTTGGGGGTGAAAGTGGCTTCCCCCCCCCAAATAAATCCCCCCGAACCCCAAATCAAACCCTGTGCGACCGTGACGGGTTGGGGGGGGAACACGGGAGCGAAGCGTTTCTCCCTCTGTGCCGTGTGGGAGCAAGGGAAAACCCCAAAATGGAGGGATTTTGCCCCGTTTCATGCCGGCCGGAGGAGGACGTTGGGGTGTAAGGCCTCGTCTGGGCGGGGGGGGGGGGGGGGGAATCGGCCGGGCTGTGGGGAGCATCCTCCGAGGCGGGAGAGATGGCGGGGCGAAATGATAAAAACAGGGAGGAAAAAAAGGGAAATAAAAATAAAACCGGAAAGAAAGGAAAGGAAAGAAAAAAAAGCAGCAGCTCTCACTCCCCCAAAAATCAAAAAAATTAACAAAAAGCCCCAAAAACGCGACCCCGGCTGGCGCAGGGGTCTGAACTTTCCCAAGAAAAGGAGGGAAAAAAGCGAGTTTTTTGGCACGCCGCGTTGCCGGGGAGGCGGCGGCGGAATGGATTTGGGCGCCTCATTTTGGGTGGAAAAGCCAGGAAACGGCGATGGGAAAGGCAGCCCCCGTCCCGTCCGTGTCCCCCTCGGTGGGGACGGGGTCCCCGGGGACACCGCGGCGTCACCCCAAAAGCCACCCTGCGGGGTGGGGACACGGCGGGGTCAGCCCGCCCTCGCAGGGGGCCGCGGCCCATCTTGCCGCGGGGAGGTGAGAAATAAAACCCTCGCGCGGCAAAAACGAGTAAAATAAACCCCGACATCCCCCCCCCGCCCCCTCCCCGAGCGATAGAAAAAAAAAAACCAAGAAAACCAAACACAAAACCCAACCCAAATCAACCAAAAAACATGGGGAAGGTTGGAAAAAAATGAAAAAAGACACCCCCCCCCACCCCCTCCCAAAAGAAAAAATAAAAGGGGAAAACGCGTGGAAGGGGGGCACCGGGGAGCCCGTCCCGTCGGCGGAGCGGGATCAGGAGTTGTTCTGGTTCTGGTAGATGGAGGCTTTTTCCTTCAGCAGGTCCAGACACAAGTGGCAGCTCCAGCTCCCTGCGGAGAGAAGGACACGTGGGTGGCCTGGTTTCGCCCTCGTTAGGGCTTCGTTAAGGGTCACGGCTTGCTAATTACATGTAGAGAAGGAGCGAGGTGGAGGGGGGGGGGGGTGGGGGGGTGTGGTTTACAGGGCTGTTTGTGGGTTTGTGACCCGGCGAGCCTTCCTCCTCCTCGTTAACCTTCAAGCGAAGGCGGCCAGGAGAGGGGTTGATAATTAAAACCGCCGGGATAATTAACCAGTTGTGAGGCGTCATCGAGATCTTGGGGTTGGTGGGGGGTTTTTTTTGTTGTTGTTGTGAAAGCTGGGGGGTTTTGGTGGTTGGTTTTTTTTGCTTCGACGCCATGAGTCGAAGGTGGGAGGAAGAGGAGGAGGAAGAGCGATCCCTCTCGGCTTTACCGGCCAATATGGAGCCATTTCAGGGCGCAAGGGATGTCGGTGATGGGTTTTGGGGTGGGAAAAGGCTTTTCCACTTCTCCAGCGGAGCAGAGGAGGAATGATTGGGAAACAGCCGCAACGACGGACCCCATCGTTTCCGATTGTGCCACGACAGATCCCCGACTGCCCCCAAAAAACACGGGCGGAAGCGGGTCCGCACGGCTGAGAAATATCCTGGGCTGAATTCCGCTTGTTTTGACCAGTTTCCGAAGCAGAGAGGGAGGACGGGGTTTGGGGGGAAGCCGGAGGAGCGACACTCACCTTCGGGCGGCTCCGACATGGGGGGGGTGAGACAGTACATGTGGTAGCCGCGGTCGCAGTCGTCGCAGAAGAGCAGCTGGTCCTAAGCCGAGGGGGGGGGGGGGGGCGGAAAGAGGGAAAATTCGGATGATTCAACCTGGCCTGGGCTTAAGGACAACGTGGAGGGGACCGGAGGTGATGAGGGTCCCTCTCTGTCATCCTCCAAGCTCTGTTGGAGCGACCAGAAAGACATCGCCGTGTCCTCCGGACTACCAAAAGCACAACCTTTTCCCCCAGAGAAAGATTTTGCCGTGTCCTACGGACTATTAAAGCACAAAGATTTCACCCAAAAAGACCGCTCTGTGCTATGAACCTTTAAAAGCACAACGATTTCCCGCAAAAAAGACTGTAGTGTCCTGTGGACTATTAAAGCACAAAGATTTCCCCCAAAACAGACTCTCCCGTGTCCTACAGTCTATAAAAGCACAAAGATGTTCCCCCCAAAGTATCTCCTGTGTCCTACGGACTATTAAAGCACAAAGGTTTCCCCAAAAAAAGACTCTCCTGTGTTGTATGGACCATTAAAAGCAAAATAATTTCCCCCAAAAAAGACTCTCCCGTGTCCTACAGTCTATAAAAGCACAAAGATTTCCCCCAGAAAGACTGCTCTGTGCTACGGACCATTAAAAGCACAAAGATTTCCCCCAAAAAAAGACTCTCCCGTGTCCTACGGACTATTAAAGCACAAAGATTTCCCCAAAAAAGACTCTCCCGTGTCCTACGGTCTATAAAAGCACAAAGATTTCCCCCAGAAAGACTGCTCTGTGCTACGGACCATTAAAAGCACAAAGATTTCCCCAAAAAAAAGACTCTCCCGTGTCCTACAGTCTATAAAAGCACAAGGATTTCCCCAAAAAAGACTCTGCCGTGCCCTGCGGACTCTGCAAGCACGAAGATTTCCCGCAAAAAAGCCTCCGACGCCTCCTACGGATTATTAAAACCTCCCCAAAGCAAGAGGCCGCTCACAAACCCTCCGGGGGCTTTTCCCCATCCCTTCGCCGCAGGGCCGGAGGGGATGAAACCCCGGGGTGTCCCCGGAGGGTGCCCCGCTCCTCCCGGGGGAGGGGAGAGGGGGCGCTCCCGTCGTTCCGGGGGCGCTCCCGTCATTCCGGGGGTACTCACGTCGTTCTCGGAGGTGCCGCAGATATTGCAGCACTTGCACTCGATGCATTGCCAGCGGTACGTCTTGACGGCCGCCATCATCACCGGGGTGAACTGCAGGCAGGAGGGGTGCCCTGCGAAGCGGGCAGGACGCGAGTGAAGGCAGGGGAGGGGAGGAAGGCAGCCCTTGGAACCGCGGGGTCGGGGAAGAGCCCCACGGCGGGGAGAAAACCACCTTCTCCCCAGCCTCCGACCCAAATCCTCGGCTTCTCCGGGCGGGCGAAGATGCCGGGGATGGTTTGGCGATGCCCGCGGTGGGGAGGACGGTTTCCCCCCCCCAGCCCCTTACCTGATCGCCCGCAGTCCGAGCACGAGACCAACTCCTCCGGTTGCCCCGTCTTCTTGTTGATTTTGGAGTCTCCCAGGCAGAAATCGCAGTAGTTGTTGGGCAAAGCTAAGCCGTCGGGTCCTTTCTTGGCTGGAAAAGCAGAGCGGGAGAGACGGATTAGCCGCGGGGCGAAGGCTTTCTGCACGGGACCAGGAGAAAACACTGCCACGGCGCAAATCCCGATGCTCGGAGCTGCCTTTCCGGCAACTTCCGAGCCCCGGGGCGATGCCACGGTGCTCAGAAGCATCGGGGAAGGGACGCTGCTCGCTCCCAGCCCCGGCATGGGTGGTTTCCCGGCTTTGCTGCCTTTTTCACGACGGAGATTTTGGCGGAGGGGGCGTGTTTTGCTTACATTTCTGCTCCTCCGATCGCTGCGAGACGGGAGTGGGGGGCTGCGAATCGTCCTTGTCGTCGCCTTCTTCCTCGGCCAGGTGGGAGTGAGCGTAGTGGTAGCTCAATCCCGGCCGATTCTTGTATCGCTTCCCGCAGACTACGGATAGAAATGGGAAAAGTCTGAGCTCAGCCCGGTGGGGAGCGAGACCCCGCAACCCCAAATCATCCGGCATCCCCCGGTCCCACCTCCGGGCTTTGAGCACAGACGGCTGCTCCCCTTCCGCCCCCAAATCACCTGGAATTTATTAAAACCACCCAGGAACACCCTAACGAAGGGGTTTGGGGCTGGACCCTCCGGATCGGGTCTGGAACAGCCGGAGAGGCACCGCAGCTTCCTCTGCGCATCGCACCGCGGGAGGGCTAAAGCTGATTTGGTGGGCGATCGATACCCACCACGGCCGGATAACGACGGTGGCTCGATAAACGCAGCTTTACAGCCCTCGGTAAAGGAGCGAAACCACACGGCGATCAATCCAAGCGGCAAAAGCCGGTCGGAAAGATACTGGGGGGGGGGAGGATTTCCCACCCAAAAACCACCTCCTACACCAGCCAGGTAAAAAAAAAAAAAAATTGAGGTTGTCTTCAATGTGCACGAAGGGGAGATCTCTTTTTTTTTTTTTTTTTTTTTTTTTCCTGGGACCCCGAGGAGGGAAACCGCAGCCGCCACGGGCACATCTTGGCTCCGCTCCCTCCTCGGACCCACCTGGTTCCTTCAAACCTGACCCGAGCGCGGCGTGAAATCGCCCACCGCCCCAAACGCCGTCGCTTCGCCCGCTTTCCGCCCCGTTTCTTGCAGGGTCGGGAGCTTTCGCCCTCGGTCCGGCGGCAGGTGCTTCCCTGGGGAGACCTCCGAGCACCCACGGACCGGGGAAGCGCCTTCCCTGCCAGGGAGCGGGCTCCCAGCTCACCATCACCGGTTTTCCGGCGGGTATTTTTTGGCAGCTTTTTAGCTGCCGAGGCTCTGAGGTCATCCCCAAACCCCCCTTTCAGCCCCCGTATAAGCGCGGGCAGGACGAGCACGAAGCCGGCGCTGGCCTTGCAGCCTCCTACTGCCGGCACGGTAGAGGAGGGAGGCTGGCCGGGCACGAGGATGGGAATCGGGGTGAAATCCCCCCAGAAAGAGCCGGAGAGGGATTCAACGGGGCCCGGTGGATGGATTTGGCAAGGGGTTTTCCCCGCGTCTTTTCGGGGCAAGCCAGGAAAAAATCGCTTTGGGATGAGATTTCCCGAGCCTGGAGCTTTTCCGTTAACATCCCGGATTTTTTCCAGATCCACTTCCAGGTTCGCTTGAAGCCTGGAGAAACCCAACCAGGGCTTGCATCCCCTCCCACGCCATCGACTCACTCCGAAAACAGCGGCGGGGGGGGGGGAGGAAAGCAGCCCAGCTCAGCCTGCTCACCGAGAATGGGGTTTGAAGCCCCCTAAGAGAGCCCGACGCAAGCAGCCGGCGTCGGCTTTTTGGGACGAAAGCCGCAGAGATTCCCCCCCCCCCCCCCGGTCCCCGAGGCAAAGGGATCTGCGGGATGCTTGCCGCCCCGGGAAATACATTCGGAATCGGCAGGTCCAGAGCGGCTCGGCAAAGCGGCGCAAACCCGGCGAAGGAGGGGGGAAAAGCAGCCCGAAAAGCAGCCGTGGCAGCAATTACAACCTTATTACATCAAATTCCGGCTTTCCAGAGCCAACCGAGGGCATGACGGGGTCGGCCCCGTGAGCAGCCACGCGGAGCTGGCGGGCGGCATTTTCTTCCCCCGGGGTTTAAAATTGACCTTCCTCCCCGCCCCCCCGCGACCCCAAAAAAAAACACCCCAGGCAGGCCGGTATCGAAACACGAGTTGGGTTTCCTCCTCCCGAACGGCAAGGAAGAGGAGCCGCCGCGGAGACGATCTCAGCTCTCCGGCTTGGCCGCGGGTGTTTATTCGCAGCCCGCTGGCAACGTCCCAACCTGCACCTGACCCGTTCTGGGGCTTATTTTAAAGCAAAAAGGTGGGTTGGTTTCTTTTTTTTTTTTTTCCTGCAAGAGAAGCAGCAACGTACTTTGGCGTGTCTTAAAAGGAAGGGGGCACGTCCCGGGCGCGCGGGATTTGGGAGCGAGGGCAGGGGTTTGGTGGAAACACCGTGTTTTTTCCCATCCCCGCCACGGCGGGGGGATTAATCTTTGTTTTCCCTCTCGGGAGGCGGCTCTTGCTGGCACGCACGACCGCTCTTCCCTGCTGGAAAAGGGTCAGGCGAGCCCCGGAGAGGAGCTGCCGAATCCCGCTGCCGGCAGGGAGGCCGGCTTTGACGTCGCTCGGTGACCTTTGGCTTCTCCCTCCCTTTCTCCCGCGTCCCCCCCCACCCCCCACCCCGGCCCCGGCCTTTTCCCCGCAGGCTCCAGCGAGGTTTGGTGAAAAAAAAAACCCTAACATTTCAGGAGGAGAAAGGCAGGAAGGAAATAAAAAAAGCAGACAGAGAGTGGACTACCTCGATCGGGAGGTTTCAAGGTATGCTTTTGTTTGTAACTATCTGAAACACAGAAAGAGAGTCGTGAGAAAACACACACACACCAGGTCACGCACACGCACCCGTGCCAAGCGACAGACGGACTCTTAAAACAAGAAAAAAGGGGAGGAAAAACACAACTACTTGGGGTTTGGGGTGGGTTTTTTTTTTTTTTGGAAGAAGCTAGTGTCAGCTCTCGCAGGACAGGAGGAAGAAGAGAGAAAGGTAATTTCAAAGCCTCGCTTGCCCTTTTTTGCTCCGTTTGCCCTGTTAAATTGCTTTTCTCCCCTCCCCCCCGCCCCTTCCCCAGCTTGAGGAGGAGGAGGGAGGTGAGGAGGAAGCAGCGGCAACCCTGGGCTCGCAGAGGAGCGGGCCAGCAAGGTACGGCCTCGGAAATAAAATCCCCCGCCCCCTAGAGCTGAGGAAGTTTTTAGCCAGAGCCAGGACCAGCGCACGGCGTTGCGTTTTCACAGCTACAAACTCATTAAGTGGCTTTAACGAGGCACGATAGCGCGAGGGTCGGGGCGGAGGCAGGGGGGGGGACGGGACGACTACGGCCGGCTTCAAAACCAGCCTGACGGACACAGATCCAACTTGAAAGCCAGCTGAGAAAATGGGGGGGGGGCTCTTTTCAACCTTTGCGGGGGGCCGTCTGCAAGACCGGGAGAGGTTTATCCTCATTTCTACGTACCGGGTGGCTGCACAGCCCTTCGCTCGGGGCGAGAGGACCGCGTTCCCGGTGGGAAAACTCCAGCCATCTTCGACCGTCAGAGGAGGGCCGAGAGTCCGAGGGGTTCAAAAACACCCTCCCCCGGATGCGTCAATCTACCTTTTCGAGGTTTAAAACCCAAATCCCAGCGGAAAAAACGATGGATCCCAAAAGCAACGCAGCCTGGCTCCGCTCCTGGGCCCTTAAGCGGCGAGGAGAGGTTTTTAGTACTCACTGTCACAAGCGTAGGGTTTATCCCGGTCTTCTAATATAGCTGCGTCCAGTTTCTTGCGAGCCCCTCCGACACCTTTGCCCTGGGAAAAAACAAGGGGAAAAAGCCAAGGTTTAGGCAAAATTGTGGCCCAAAAGGCTCCTGGGTGGTGGGGAGGACAACACCGGTGATCCGGCGTTGGAGAAAAGCGCGATCCAACACTGCCACATAGTGGGTACAGCCCGAAATGGCTGTCGGATGGGAGCAGCGAGGACCGCTGCGTGGGGCAGGAGGCATCAACGGATGACCCAAATCCCCCGGGATCCTCAGCGGGTCTTTCCCACTTTGGGAAGGGGCAGATCCACGCGAGATCTCTCCACCATCCTCTCGCCACGCAGTCTCTCGCGCGCGGTAGGTGGTTTGGGGCGACTAACGTTCGTTAGTGGCTAACGAACATGAGTTACTCAAGCCCCCGGGGTGTGTTTTCTGCTCGTCCTGCCCACCAGGTCAAGCATGCCCGAGTTTTCCCCACCGTGAGGTTCAACACGGACACAGTCGACGCCCCTGGCAGGCGTTGGGGGCTGTTTCGGCACCGGCAACATCTCCAATTTGCCAGGAATGGCCACCAAAACAACGCCGGGACCCAGCCAGACCCACCCAGCTGCCCTCACCTTGGCTTTCCCCTTCCCTCTCCGCTTGGGCGTATCTTCTTCATAGTCTTCGTCGTCCAAATCGTCCAGGAAGTCATCCGGCTCAAGAATCCGCTAGGGAAGAAGAAAGGGGTTATTGCAGACAAAACCTCGGCAAGGTTCGAGGGAAAAGGGGGAAAAAATTGGGGAGCGAGATACGTCAGCGCGGCCGCGGGTCACCTGTCGGCAGCCGAATCCATTTTGAACCTGTAATACTGAAGGAGGAGAACAGATGTGAAATTTTTGGGGAGGGAGAAGGGATCTGGTACATTTTATCACCCCAAAAGTCACAGAAGGGCCCAACACGGCGTGAAGACGCTTGGAAAAAAAGAAGAGTAATCAAGGAAAAGGCAAAAAGAGACGAGTTTTGGAAAAAGCCCAGGCTTAGAAAAGCCCAGGAAGGGGAAAATACGGGGTTTTTTGTTTTAGAAAAACTACACCGCAGTATCGCACACCTTGCTCTGCTCTGTGCTTATTTGGGGGGGGGGGGGGATCTATTAAACTGCAGCCGTTGGCGGGTAAGGAGGTGAAGCGGAAGCCTGCGGGATACGGCCTATCGTCAGAGCGGTCGGCTAACGAAGTGGTCTAAAGAAAACCAACTCGCCTCGCAAGAACCGCAACAGGAAAAAGGCTTCGGTGGTGCAGGACGTCCCCTCCAGGCTGAACCGGGGGCTAATCCGTACCGAGCCGGGCTGCGATCCGCTAAGCCAAGGCTTTCCACCCCACGGATCAGACCTGCGGGGGGGTTTCGGCAGCAAAAAGCAGCTACGACAGCGGTCACAGGGGGTTTCAAGTCCGATTTGCAGCTCCGAGGGGAAAAGAGGGAGCCTCCTACAATCCCAACATCGATTAACAGCAAAGCATCGGCGAGTCTGATGAAGGATGGAGAGCGGGGAAGGTTTTATCCAGCTCCAGATCTTGGTAGAGCCTTAATATTTAAAGAAGCTTCTGAGTTGTGCCAAATCAGGGTGAAAAGGGGCCACTGGACCCAAATTATCCAGCTGAGGGAGGAAAGGGGGAAGACCCGAGTCCCTTTTTTCTGCAGAAGACAAATTTGCCATCTCCTCTCCCCCCGGCTCACTTGTTTCTCCACCAAACCAGGGCTGTCTGCTCCGAGCTTCGCTAGCCGTCGCGTAAAACCCTTTCACACCAGGCGGGGATTAATTGCAGGGACAGGGGAAACACCACCGGCGGGGAAAATCATAAAATAGGTGTTGAAAAACAGCCTCTCCCTGGCATTAAACGTACCCCATGAGCCAGCTGCGACGGGAAGAGGCCAAACCATCACCAGAGCGGCCCAAACGCCCAGGCAGCAGCGAGACGGCTTCGACTTGCAACCAGCCGAAGCCCTTTCCAGAACTAGTTAATGTGATTTATAACGACGCTGGATTAGTTTATCGATGCAAAAAGAAACCAGACACTTGTAACCTTGCTAAATGCTCGGCCTCGGCTTTTTCTTCCTTCCCGTGCCTTCGTTTCAAAGCTTAACTCTGCTTTCTCTTCCAGAGCCCGTTCACAAAGGGCTCGCGGAGAAGACAGCACTTTGAAGAGTTGGCTGAACATCCTTCTTACTCCTGTGCAACAGCTAAAAATCTCTTTTTAAAATAAATTTGCTATAAAGAAAGGGAAAAAAGCTTTGGGTACGAGTAGGAATAAAAGGAGTCTGGCTTGACAAGATGTCTCGGAGCTCATCTCTACTCAGGGAACCAAAAAGCAGCAAGGAGATGAGGCGATGAAAAACCTGCGCTTGCCGCAATAGGGCTCACGGGGGAAAAACGAAGCCGGGACAGGGAGGAGATGGCAGGGATGGGGACCGGCACCTCGAAATCCCGGCAGATCAGCCCCCCACCACGGCCATTTCACAAGGGTCCATGGGTCTACGAGGGATGAAAGCTGTCCTGGGTGGAGAGACACCCAGTGCAGAGCCTTAAACTGGATGCCTAGACACGATAAAACCCTGAATTTGGGGGCCAGAAACTCCCTTCCTGGGAACTAGGGGAGTTTCTAACTAGATCGTGAGGAGGGGAACATCCACCTGCCTACACGACAATGCCGTAGGGAGCCAAACCCTGGCTTCCTGCTCTCTGGTAGCCCCACGAGGCTGGCAGCATCATCTCTGCCCCCCAAAATCCATCCCAAATCCTTCTGCTGCGGCTAAAAGACGCGGCGAAGGCAGGAGGGGAAGAGGAAGGGGGTGGAAAATCAGCGCGGGGTCGTGGAGATGTGCGTGGTTTACCCCGAAGCTCCCCTTCCCAACACAGGGGAGGAGACCCTCTCTCCGCCGTACCTTCCGCGCACGGCTGTTGGTGACGGGGAACTCGCCCAGGCTGTCGTCGTCGATGCGGGGGTCCGGGAGGGCACGTTTCTCCAGCGGGTCGGTCCTCAACAGGGCTTCCAGGCTGCTGCCGTCCTGAGAGATCAGCCCTTCCTTCTTCAGGGTCTGATCGGTGTCTGCAAGGAGCCGGTGGAGGGGAGAAAGGGAAGAGAAAAATCAGGGTGGAACGTCGGCACGCGCCGAGATCCCATCTTAACCCAGCCACGTTCGCAAGCTTCCCCGCCGCAGCAGGGTCAGGCGAAGGTGTTTACCAACCCTCGCTGATGTTTACCACCATCCGGTGCTATTTGCCGCCCCCCCCCCCCCCCCAAAAAAACCCACCCCTTACGGCGTGCAGAGAGCAGCGGTGGGAAGGATTTACCTGGTTTGATAGAAGGGAAGGAAAGCCTCGGGTCCTCCGGAGGATGAGCACGGCGTTTCTTCCGCCAGCGGCGCGCAGGGTAGGAGTAAAGCTGCCCAGCGGCTAAACCTTTAATAAAACCCCCCAAAATTATCCGAGGCGATGACACGCACCGACCCCTTGTCCCCAACCCGGCTTTCCCACCCCACCCCCCCCCAGTGTACCTGGCCCTCGGTGACGTTTCTCCATCCAGATGTAGCAGTTGCTTTGGGCCACCCCGGTCTGGGAATCGAGGAAAGGGAGGCGGACGCTCCTCTCGGCACACAGCCGGGCGTTGTAGTTGTGGCACTGCTCCATGGCATCCCTGTAGTACTGCTCCCCGAGGCTGCCGGGTGGGGAAAAAAGAGGTTCAACGCTCGCCCCAACCACCCCTCGCCCCAATTCCAGCCCCGGCACGCATCCGCCGGGAAAGGGAAAGGCCACGTTCCTTCCCCGGACCCCTGCTCGGAGGAAGCGCAGCCTGAAATATCACCTCTGCGAGGTGAAGATGCGACTCGACGTGATATTCGCGGAGGAGGGCGATGTCCCCTCGCCCAGCGAAAGCACAGAGACACGGGGACCACCGCGACAGGCGATTACAGCCTTCCTCACCGCCGGCAGACGAAATGTGGCATCGTTAAGAGATCCCCTCGGGGTTAAGAGGGGATTTTTCACGCCCCCGAAGCCTTTTGTGAGAAGCCTGCACCGGCATCTACGCATTACTAATGGATTCCAGCGGCCGCGGGCACCTCTCTGGTTTCCTGAAGCGTGTTAATCGTGCCCCGTCCTCTTTTCTAAGGGCACGACCTCTTCGTGCCACATCCCTACGCTCCTCCTTCAACCGGAGACCGTCAGGGCTGCAACAGCTGCGTCGCAGCCCTGTAGCTGTAACTACAGTGATTTGGACGGCGAGATCTTCCCCGCCGCCTGTGGCGGGGAGAGGGGAAGAGCCGAGAGTCTGCTCGGCTGCCGGAGATCAAGCTTTTCCCTCCCCGGCGCCAGGAGAGGAGATGCAACTCTTTGTTTATATCAATATATATTGATCTTGGCACTTTAATACCGGCCGGAACGACTGCACAGAGCCCAAGGAGCCCCGTAATCACCCACGCTCCTCAGACGGCTAATTTAGACGAGTGAATAACGAGCCGAAAGGCTGCCTGCGAGGAAGCACGCGCGGTACGTGAAATATCTTGCCCGATGGAGGAAAAGGAGACGGGACAGAAATTGCTTCGTCACGGGGTTTTTATTCCAGCGCAGGTAGAAGTTGGATGCGCGGGGAGACGGCCAGAAGAAAACCAACAGGCAGAGAGGGAATAACTGAAAAAAAGATGATATTGGTAAATATTTAATGCAAATGAGGATTGCCGTGCTCGTTTCCTTTACGGAGCCCGGTCAGCCGGAGCTGTGACGGAGAAATGGGGCTCGTCTCGCCGCACTTGGCGTGACAGCAGCTATTTCGGACGCGGGGAACGGTGTCACAGCAGGAGTTGGGAGCGACGAGAAAGGTCCCAAATTGCCTTTTTCTCTCTGCTGGCTGCAGAGGGAGCCCAAATCCCAGGCTCAGGAGCAGGCGACTGTCACGCTCCTGGAGTTTGGGGATGTAAATCCCTCCGGAGCTTTTAATTGCCTCCTAAATCCCTCACGCCGCTCCTCGATAGCTCAATTTGCGCCCCGATAACCAACGATGCGGAGCCCTAAAACTTCCTTGTAACGTCCAGGTGAAGCCCTGCCAACAGGAGGATTGCACAGAGGAGGAAAACTCGGTGTTTATGGTAATACAAACCCAAAAGGAGTTTGGTTGTCCAACTTATTTCTCTCCCGCTGGCCTGATTTCAGCGTTTGGGGGGGGGGGGGGGGGGGGGAAGGGGCGGGAAGAGGCAATCAGCCCCCAAAACAATAATCTGCGGTTGTTTTAACTGCAAATTAACAGAGGGCTCCTGGGCTGGGTGAGAAACGCACCAGGATTTGGCTTCGGCACCTAAAAAAGCTTCGCGTTGAGGGGATGGAGAGGGACCACGGGACACGTTAAAAGCAGAGATCTCGTCTCTGGCTCCGATGTACGACCCTATAACCTTCCCTTACGCCGCCTGGAGGTCTTCGCCCCCCAGAACCGAGGGGTGTTTCGAGGCACAGACGCTCGCCGATCCCCAGGGGCAACCGCAAAACAACCTCGAGAAAGCTCCGCTGAGGAGAAGCGCCGCTTAAAATCTGCGCTGAATGCACAAGTGAAGAGCTAACGAAGCCGTCAGGAAGGACTAACGTGTTTTAAACAGCTCTAACGAACCCGATTATTGCTCCCTGCGGACTCGGCGTGGCTTAGAGCCTTCTACGGCTGCTCAGCAAGTCCTAAGTACCCTCAACAGCAGCTTCCAGTAAAGGACATCGCGTCAGCGGATCGCTGCGGAAATAACCGGGTGGTTTTATGTGTTTTAGCACCGTTGGTAAGAGATCACGGCATGGAAACAGCCAAAAAAAAAAAATGACATGACTACCTCCATCCCCAAAACTGCCGGGAAAAGGCATGGCAGGCTTCATGCCGAGGTGGGTAACGTGCACCTGCGCAGGAAGGGGAGTGATTTAAAGCCCCAAAAAGTCGTCGTTGGAGACTGTCCTGCCCTAACCGCTGCGGTCGTTCGGAGAAAAATAAAGCAGGGAGGGATTTGGTAGACCAAACTCTTTGCCGATGGTAGCCAGAGATACGAGAACGGCCCGGGGAACGGCTTTAAAAAGTAAAAAAACCAAATCCTGCCACGCTCCTCTCCATTGTCCTCGCCGGCAAGCTGCGACCGACAAAATCCAGCCTCGAAACCCAACGGCAGCTTCTAAAATAAATAAAATACGTTCGCGTGACAAAGCCGGGTAAGGCGAGATGCTGTTTCACGTGCTCAACTTCACTGAAAGCTGCAGATCCTCAGGAAAAGTCGTGTTGTTGCGAAGCGTCGGCTCGTCGATTCGGGGCAAGAGGAGTCTGAAAAAGGTGGTTTGTGACTCACGGTTTGTGCTTCTCTCAGAAACGATCCAAGAAAGGGGTCCCCAAAATGCAGCAGGACATCTGCCCGTGCCCTTGGCCGGTCACGAGTTTCTCCAGCAGCTTCGTTAACGCATCTGCGGGTGGAAAGGCTGCAAGACGGACGGACCCACAGCCGTCACCTCTCTTAACGAACCCCAGCTCATCAGAGGAGACCCCAACGCCTCTTAACGAACCCTCATCTCATTGGAGAAGACCCGGGGGGGGGTGGTGGTGCAAATCCCGCCTCGTTTTGCACCAACACCCCGCCAAGAATGGAGGTTTTGGAGGAAACTGCGGCAGGGACGCAACGGTGCCGAGGTGCCGCCAGCTAAAGGGAGACGCCAAAAAACCCTGGAAATGCCAAAAAGCCACCGGGAGATGCCAAAAAACAACCGGGAGACGCCAAAAAAAAGGTCAACAAACATCTCCGAGTCCACAAAGCCCATCCAGGCAGGATGGGCCTCCCTTATAGGGCTATACAGGGGACCTCCTGTACCCCCCTTGCTATAGCAGGGTGGATGGTGGGGGGGCTATATACTTCCCCAAGGGTATATATGTTCCCCCCCCCTCCCCGGCTTGTAGGGCTGTATAGGGGGTAGACCCCTACCCTCAGCCTTTATGGGGCTATATGGGGGAACCTCACCCCTGGGGCTCTATAGGGCCCCTCTCATAGGGCTGTATGGGGAGGGAAACCTCCATCCCAAAGGCTCTACAGCTTCCCCTCTCACAAGGACATATTGAGGAGACATCCCCCCCACACTCCCAGAGCTCTATAGGGTACAGCCGTATAGGACCATAAAGCAGGAACCTCTTCCGCCACCCACGAGGACATATGGCAACCCATATGGAGCCATATGGAGGGGGGTGCCTCGCTCCTAGGGCCACCCACACGGGGCCATATAGGGGAACATCAGCACTCAGGGCTCTGTAGAGCCCCCCTCACCGGGTCATATGGGGGGGCACCCCTGGGCTCTATAGGACCCCTCCCAGGACGATACAGGGGGGAAATTCCCACTTTATCAGGCCCCCTTCAAAGAACCTTATGGGGGTAAGCACACCCCCCGGGATCTATAAGACCCTCTCACAGGGATGTACAGGGTAACTCCCCCGCCTTCGGCCTCCACAGGGCACTCTCACAGGGCCATACAGGGGGGACCCCCATCCCTTGGCCTCTATAGGCCCCCCTCTCAGGGGACCCCACCCTCGGGGCTCTATAAGCCTCCTTACAGCGCCATACGGGGTGGGGGGGGGGGTTGGTCTCCCCTCACAGAACGGCACGGAGGAATTCTCCACACACACCCCCCCAGCAAACTTCCCCCCGAACAATGAGCGTTTCCCCCCCCCCCCCCCCCCGCCCACTTGGTCCCGCCCGCGACACGGAGGCGGGGGAGGGAACCCCACTTCCCGCGCCGGGCCGGGCCGGGCCGCACCATTCCCCCCCCCCCCCCCCGCGGGGGGGGGGGAAGACACGACGCACTCACAGCTTCACCACATTCTGTACCACCGCCGCCATCTTCCCTCCGCCGCCGGGGCCCTGCGCCGCCCAGCGCGCATGCGCGGCGGGCGGAGAGGGGAGGGGGGAAGCGTATGCGCGGCGTGTATGGGGGGGGGGAGCGGTCGCTCTGCGCCTGCGCAGAAGCGCGGCTGCGCGCTCTGTGTGGGTATGCGCAGTCGCGCCTTCCCCCCCCCCTCGCCGTGCGTCGGCGCATGCGCGAAGCGCGCGGCTGTTAGTGCCGCAGTGCGCATGCGTTATCCCCCCCCCCCCGGCGTTACCTGCGCGGCGGGGGGGGCGGCGAAGCCTCGGCGCATGCGCGGGGGGAAAGGCGGGAAAAGCTGAGGGGAGAGGCGCGAAGAAAGGGGGGAAGATGGACGAGGAGCGAAAGGAAAACGGGATGGGGGAGGAAAGTGAAGGGAAAAGGGGCAAATCAGAGGAAAAAGGGGCGGGGTGAGGGTGCAGGAAGAAAATGGGGGAGGTAAATGGGGAGGGAGGATGAAGGGTGGCGGGGAGGGAGAGTGAGGGGAGGTAAACGTGGAAGAGTAAAGACCTGGGGTGAAGGAAAAGGGGTAAGAATGGAGGGGGGAGGGATGGAAAAGGGGGTGAGGGCAACCGGGAGGGATGAAGGGTGTTTGGATGGGGGGGACGAGGAAGGAGGAGTGCGGCGGGCTGGGGAGGATGGAGGATGCGGAGAGGAGGTGACAAGGAAAGAGGGATGAGGGTTGGGGGAGGATGAAATGAGGGTCCTCCCCATCAGATCTCAAACCTCCATAGAGATTCCCTACAGGTATTTATGGTTTCAGCACCTGGTGCCGGCACAACTGCCGTGCCCCAAAACCAACCTCCCCCAGCTTCTTTTTCCTCTAGAAATTCATGGAGAAATTTTAAATTTTGGAGCCTTTTCCCTTTTTATCAAACCTAAATCGACCAGAGATCTCAAAATTCATTCTGCAGGGTGGTGAGGCGGACACAAGGTTGCCCGCGTACCCCACGGCAAGCATGGTTTGTCCAAAAACGGGCCAGATGAATTCCTCTCTCTATTTTCCTTCTTACTTCCACTTTCTGTGTGTTTTGTTTTGTTTTGTTTTTTCTGTGTGCTGGGAAATTGGTTTTCTCGGTTACGTCTAAGGTTAAACCTTTCTCTCTGCCCTTCCTCCTCCCCTTAATCCCGCACCGGCTGTTATTTGCGTGCAGGCAGCCGCTTTATTTTCCTGCCCCGTCAATAAAAATCAATGGTCTGTCACCATGATTAACGGTTGTGACGCTCCGGCTACAGGCGTTGTGGCGGGGTCAGGCGCACTGAACCCACAGCAGGGTGGGGGGGTGGGGGTCAAACGCCAAATGGCAGCGTAGGCGTTTGCCAAGTTTATTGCGTCGTTAATCTGCTGCCCGGAAATCTTGGGATAACAAAGAAGTTAAGGGGTAGGTAGGACTGCCAACAGCCGAGCGTCAGCCTATAGCCCCCAAACCCTCCGCTTGTGGATGCCCGTTGTCCCCCCTGGAATTAATCGAACTCCTCGTTGACTTATTCTGCCTTAAACCTCCCCGAAAAAGCGAGGGGGAAAGAGGTTGTTCGGCACATGCCGGCTGAGTCACAGCAGGGAACAGCCTTCCTGCCCGAGTGATTCACACTTCTTAGAACAGGGTATAAAAAAACCCCCAGGGTTTAGCAACAGCTTTTTGCATAAATCGGCAATTTGAGGAGTGATTAACTAAGGACCGAACGGAGGGAGGGGATGAAGGAAGCCCCCATCCTGTGCAGAAACCCCGGGGCGGGGGGGAATCCCAAACGATTTTATTGCTAATAGCTAAAAATTAATTAAAAGAAATGGTTTTTTTGCAGCTAAGGAGATGAGACCATGCCTGGAAAAATGGGAGGAGGGGAGGATTGGGATAATTTCAGGGGGTTTATATCAAATATAGTCTGAGAGGTGGGTAAGAGAGGGCAGCGGCGGGCAGAGGGGAGGGAGGAGGTGTGTTGCAGACAAGGAGCATCACCTTTTCGCAGTAGAAAACCACGAAAATCCAGCAAATTACAGCATCCTTTCCATTTAGCCCCTCGTAATACCCACTCCCGTTTCTCTTCCAGCTATCGGAGTTGAGCTGTCGGCTCGGGAAGGCGCTGCGATTCCAGCGCCGGAGCAGGGCGGGATGAGCAGGGGAGCGACAGATCCACTTGGACGCAGGCGGGAGCCGTCAAGAGCGAGCGAGGTGCCAAATTAAAGCCGTTAACACCCCCCAACTCCGTCCCCCTGGCTTGGAACAAGTGGAAGGAGCAAAAATGGGGAGAAAAGGGGATTTTGGCCGTTACCTCCGTGGCATTATTTCGAAACGTGGGGAAGCTGCCGCCCGGCATTGCCCAGATCCGGTGGTGATTCTCAGTGAGGTTTTGTAATTGCTGATGATAATTAGGCAGAGGTGGGGGGCAAACTCAAACATCTTCATCCCCAGCTCAATTTAATTCACTAATTGCAGTGAAATCCAAGAAAACAAGCACCGCTGCATTGATGCAACCCACCCCACCCCGCACAAGGATGTTGGGCCACATAAAAAAAACAAGCAAAGTGCTCTGAAAACCGCCCAAAATGATCCATTCCAGGCTTTTTTCCTTCCAATTGTTTGACCAAACAGCAGCTGCGGCATGTTAGCCGGGCCCGTGCTCTGAGCCACGTCTCCCATCAAAATAGGCCATCACCAGGGTAAATTAATTACAAACAACGCTCTAAAATGCCCCCCCATCCCCTCACTGGAATTATTTCCGGTAAGGAAAACCCTAAAATCAATAAAAATAAGTCGTCGCCACGTGGATGGGTGTTTTTCGGAGGAAGCGCCGTCTGTCAGCGCCTTTAGACCAGGTAAGGATTGAACCATAACAGCATAAAATCAAATAGAAATGAAACCCAGCGGCTGCCTGGATCGAGCTCACTTAGCCTCCTTTTCTTAATTATTTTGCAGACTGAAGGCTTGAGAAATTGGTTTAACCCCAAATCTGTGGTGTTTCCACCAAAACGGAGTGTTTTGGTCTTACAGTGGGAGCGTGCCGCTGGATGCGGATGGGTAAGAGTAAGCAAGAGCCGGGACACGATTGCGTGGTGACGAGCTACCACCTCGTTAATCTAATGACTCGTGATTTAACGATACCTGCATGAAACAGCAATCGATGATGTAAAGAAATACACGGTCAGGCTCTGGCAAGCCAGCAAAAAGTCAGCGTGCTCTTCAAGAGGTGCCTTCATTCCTTATTAGGGGGAACTCCCAGCCTCGTTCTGGGCTAAAACTACCAGAAACGGTTAAAAATGATGGAGTTAATTAACGACGGCATCTAGGAAACGAGGTCTCGCTTGCCTTTACACCGTTACTGCGTCCAACAGGCTTCTCTTGTCCTCGATTCAGAGATCGGGAAAGAGGATGAAAGCCCTGGCGGCCGAGCGTTAAGGTCTTTCACCCCGACGTCAGCAGAATTGGCATTTCCAGTGATTTTTTTTTTTTTATTATTATTTTTTAAAAAGCAGAAGGGATTCGCATTCCTTTCTGCGTGCCGAAGCGTTTCACCCCCTCGTTCCTCCGTCCATCCAAACAATCAGCGATTGATGGAGACGGCGTCTTTCGGGAGAATGAATTTCACCCCATCGCGCAGGAATCTGGCCCGGTGGTCACTCACCCTTCACTTAACGTTTTTTTTCCCTGTTGTTGTTTGCATCTTATTTACGACTTTAAATTCCAGCCCCAAGCTCCAGCCACAGATTTAGTTGCCAAAACACAGCCCGAGAGGGTTTTTTTAGCTTCTCCGCAGAGAGCTTTTAGCTTTTCCTTAGAGACGACGCAACATTAAAGCCCGATGGAGCCTTTTGCCACGTAACTGCTAGATTTACCCGTTTGTAGGGTCTTTAAAAAATTAAGTCAAGTCCCAGGCTGACATTTGACATCACCTTGATGATTCGGGTGGTTGGCAAACAGCGAGCGTCACACCTTCGCCTCGACTGAGTGCAAACCGCAGCCCCTCTTCGAGCAAAAAAAAACCCCCCGAAACCCCAAAACTCCTCCCGACCGAGACATTTGGGAATTCAGCCGTCGCTGTTTCACCCCCTCCAGTACAACAAACATTGATCACGGCGCCACGTCTTATTTTCTACCGGTCGGCGCGGTCCTACGGTTCGATCCATCGCTAAAGGCGAAGTTGATATGGGCAAGCGGCGATATAATCCGGCAGCGAGCGCTGCGTGTTTTGTCTTGACTTCGTAGGGTGGGTAGTTTTTTTTTCCTCCCCACGCTGAGGGAACAGCCGGAGATCTGCGGGGAGCGGCGCGGAGGACGAGCGCTCACATCCCGTTTGCACGACGGGCTCTGCGAGAGGAAACAACACATCGCTGTCAGCGCGCCGGTTAAGGAAGGCGCGCGGAGTCAAACTTGCGAGTTTGAGCTGTAATTTAAGAGCCACTTGGGAAAAATAAATAAAAAAAGCCCCAAACACAAAGCCACCCTAATAATAATAATAATAATAATAATAATAATAATAATAATCCATTTCTCAATGTCTTTACCTTGAGTCGTCTTCACGTCAAGATTTCCTGCCTGCCCGAATCCTGTATAGATCCACCCACTCTCTCTGCTTGATGTTTCTCCATCACTTGCAGGACGTCCTCCAAAATGGACGGCCCCAAATCCACGTGGAGGGAGAGGAGGGAGCCGGCATGGGAGAGGAAGGGCGGCTCGGCGTTGCCCTTCTCCTCGGTGAAGCCGTTCGTCGGGGCAGCGAAACGCGAGGCGCAGGGATGCGGCAGCGGGGCGGCACTCCTGCCCTCGCCGTCCTCCTCCCCACTTTCCCAGCCTCGCACCGGTGGGGCTTTGTCATCGAGGTGCAACCGCGGCGGTTTTGGGGGGGCTTGCGCCGAGGGCAGCATCAACGCCTGTGGCCCCCCGATCACGGGCAAGGAGATGGCGTTTTTGAGGAGGGGAGATGAAGTCTCCGAGGGCACCTGCTCGCGTCCGGAGATGGTGGCCGTCCTGGAGAACTGGAACGGCGCCACGTCGGGGCTGTCCTTGTCGGAGTCAAGGCTGCCTTCAGTCCTGGGGAGGAGATGAAACTTGCCCTGAAGGAAGGAGATGTCCCCAAACATGTCGCTCTCCCCGCCGCTGCCGATGTGAATCGTGTGCCTGAAGTCCCCCAAGGGCGGGCTGATCATGTCGGAGGAGAGGATGTCGCGGAGCTTCTCCTTCTTCCCCTTCCTGCTGCCCCTCTTCAGGTAGATCGGCACCTTGGTGGACATCGTGCCGAGGAGCAAAGCGCTTCCACGCCAACGCCAGCCAACTCAAGAGATGGTTGTCTTCCTAGACTTCAGCAACGCGGGCTTTAAAAGTAATCTGCAAAATTTAAAAAGAAAAAAAGAAAAAAGGAAAACTGCTTAAAAGCAAGTTATAACGTGTAGGACGGAGATCCTCAACGTCAACACGTCCCAGGAAATTAATTCCAGACGCTCTCCGTTTCTCTATCTGAAGTTCGTTGGCTGCGTTATTGATAACAAAACAACTCAGGTAATTAAATCCAGGCACTCGGGGCCTCTCCTCAGGATTTGTTTCGAGGGGGAGAAAAATCAGGAACAGAGCTGGAAATCCAAGAGGATTTGCATTTTTAGGGGGGAGTCGGGGTCCAGAGCTAATGGTGGGGAGAGCACAGCGTTGGAAAGCGGCTTTTCTAGCCCAGAAGAGGAGATTTTTTCATCTCAATTTCCTCTCCTCTTGGCCATGCATGATCCAGCCCCACCCAACAACAAGCTAAAATAAAAAATAATAGAGATTAAGGCAGGAGGGGGAAGGAAGTTGGTTGGGTTTTTTTTCCCCCTGTTTTAGTCACATTCATTCAACTCTGACAGTTTACGCGTTTGGTTCTAGGCGTGATTTTTTTCGGCTGTGGGGAGGAATAAGGCAAAAACGGGCATTTTATGCGATAATACGTTACATACAAGCTCGGGAGACGCCTCGGAGGGACAGAAAAAGGGATGAAACAGGTTTCAGGCCACCTGAGCATTACTTTTTAAAATCAGCCAGTGGAAAGGTCTGGAGTTTGAGCCTTTTATCACTAATTTTCTGGGAAAAAAAAATCCCATCGCTCCGTGTTTCTATAAAACCGTATCCGATCTGCCGTCGACTGCAAATACAAAACAGTTTATAAGCAATTTAGAGACGGGTTTGTCCAGTGCGCTGAGCCCCGCCGCCGCTAAAGCAACCACCCGTAACAGCTTCCAGCCCGTTTTACGCGCTTTGTAATGTAACACACCTCTCGGTACAGCCGCACCTGGAAAGCGAGAGCCGACGGTAAAACCACCGCTGAAACCACCACGGCCGAGCCCCGAAATCAACCCCTGAACCGTCCCGGCAAGACGTCACAAGTGATTCCCCGGTTGCGGTTTTCAGTCAGCTGCCACTGACAAACAAGGCGAAGCCCGGCCGGGTGCTGGGAAACAGTCGTTCCCCCTGTGTTTTACAGCCGCAGCAACCACATCGGGCGCTTTCCCCATCCGAAACCCGCCCCGGTCGGTGCCAAAGAGCCAGCGAAAACCAGACGGCGGCTGACGCTGGATGAATTGAGCCGGACGACCTCCGCGAGGGCTGGCATTTCAATTGCAGCAGGAGCCACGCGCCCGGCGGTGTTAAAACGCCGCATCAGTCGGCGGGCGTTGGCTCTTTGGGATCTCAGGCGCTGGGGTTTCGAGGCGGCACAGTCCCACAGAGACCGCGAGGGCTGCTGGGTCGTCCCGCCCCTCCCCTGAACCACACCTGACCGCTGCCCCTTAAATTTGGCCTTAAAACTATAACAACAACGATACACAGAGGGATGGAAATCCCACGCTCACCTTCAACCTCCCGCTGCACCATCGTTATCGTTAGAAACCGCTGCCGAAACCGCATCTGCGGTCTCATCCCGTCTACGCTGCTCGCTCTATTCCTTCCCCCCCCGCCCCAATTGCCTCTTCTCGGTGCTGAGAAACCCCCGTTACATCTCCCCGCCTGTGAACAGAGACCCACGTACGCGCCGCTACAGCCAGAGACCCAACAGCGGGAGATGCTCCCGAGGTCGTGTTCGGTTGACAGCGGCCTGGGGGGAGAGGAGATGGAGCGGCGGCAGATCACCCAAACAGCTCGAAACGAAGCACGGACGAGATGCCGGCGATGCCGTCAGCATCAGGAACGCGGCCACGGGAAGAACGCGGTCGCCGGTAATCCCGTTCCCGGCGGCTCCGGCCAGGGTAAAATCCTGACGATGCAGAATTCAGCTTCGTTAATCCCAGGCGGATTAAAGCGGGTGGCGTAATGACAGCCTGCAGAGGCGGCGGCTGCACCGCTCGCGTGAAATACAGGCGCCGCGAAGACATCGGGGAGGCGGGGGGAAGAAGGTGACGGCGGAGCCGCTGCCGTACGCGGAGAGAGGGGGGCTTGAGGGAAGCGCTTCTTCACGGAGATCTGGATTCGGAGGAGCGCCGGTGCTCGCCAAAAGAACGCCTGCCGGACGCGTGGCCGCAAGCCACCCTGCTCAGCTCCCCTTGCACCGCGCTGGGGAACCACAGTCGTGGGTTAGCCACAAAAAAACACCGAACTCATTAAAAAAAAAGTGGATTTGTAGGGAGAAAAAAAAAAAAAAAAAGCCTCTCATCACTCAGAAATGTTTAATGTTTTCAGGTTAGGATGTGGGATGATGCCGACAGGGACAAGCGGAGAGCAAAAAGGACAGTGTCCCCTCCCGCCTGGCACGGTGGCTTCGGTTTGACATCTTCCACCGGCACCGAACAGAAATCGTTCTTCCTCAGCCCAATTTCTCCCCCACCCTCCTCTTCCCCAGTCTGGGCTCCGGCCGAAAACCCAGCGCCCCGCTGGGCTGGGCCAAAGGCTGCCTGCCAGCGCCGCGAGCGCCGAAGCCAGCTCCCGGGGCTGGGTGAACGCCGGCAAAGTTCAGGGCTGCGGGTAGCGCCCTTCCCCTTTGTGCTCGGGAAGAAAAAGAAAAAAACCCAAACCTCGAAAAAAGATATTTGCTGCCAGCGCAGCCGGGGAAAGGGTCGGCGGGTCCCGAAAGCATAGGGAATAGGGGTTTTTTGGATCAGAGAAATCCTTAAAATCCCTTTTCCCGGCATTTTCCAGTGCCGACGACCAAGTAAACCTGCTCAAAAGATGGGAGCATTCCCAGCGCACCCGATTCCCTGCGGTGGTGATGCATCACGGGTGGAAAACAGGTTGGAAAGGGAGCAAAACCCAAACTAAACCCCTCGATAACTTATTTATGCGCGTTTTCACCGGCGTTCACCCACGCGGTGCGTCGTCCTTCCCCCCCGCCCCCCGTCGGCCGAGCTGCCGCGGGTGCCTCTTCCCAGCCCCGCGGGCGCATCCCCGGTGATTTAAGGCTTTCACCGAAAGCGTTTGGCCTCCCGGCTCAGCGCTGCGTGTTGAGACGTACCCCGTCAGCGCCGCGGTTTGGCCGAGGGGAGGGGGGGGCACGGCTCGCCAGGCTGCTGCTCGTTAGCATTTCACGACGGTGCCGTCGCTAAAAACTCGGTAAAAAGCAAGAATAATCCAGGCGTCCCGCGAAACGAGAGTCGGGGCTGTCAGGAAAGAGAGAAACGGGGAAAATGAGATGGTTTTGTTGCAGCATCAAAAAGCGGGAGGTGCTTCGAGAGAAGATCTGAGCCCTTCAACTCCACCTGTGCCCCACGCTGGGCTTCGGTTTAGTTTCTCGTCGTTCAGAAATCAGCTGAAAGCCCGAGGCGCAAGATTTAACATCCCTCCGAGCATCTCCGCTGGCTTCCACCTCCGGGATATTCCCCCCTTCCCCCAGTTTGGCTTTTCGAGTCCCCGTGGAGGAGAGTTGTGCTCATTTTCATCAGTTTGGGCTTTAGTACGTGAAACTTCGTTTCTTTTCCGCCTGTTTTCGGCAATTTAGGCTTTGGCTCATGAACATTTTTGTTTCTTTTCCGCCTGTTTTCAGACATTTAGGCTTCGCTACGTGAAAATTTTTGTTCTTTTTTCGCCCGTTGTCAGCAATTTAGGCTTCGGGACACAAACCTTTTGTCTCTTTTTGGCCCATTTTCAGCCACTTGGGCTTCAGTACATGAAAATTTGTTTCTTTTTCGGCCCGTTTTCAGCAATTTAGACTCGCTACACGAAAACTTCTTTCCTTTCCGACCGTTTTCAGCATTTTATGCTTTGCTACGCAAAAATTTGTTTCTTTTAGCCCATTTTCAGCAATTCATGCTTCGTTACACGAAGACCCGGCACTTCCTCAGCCCCCCGGTTACTCACAGAGCAGCGATTTTCCCATCCCGGCGTCTCCGCAAACTATTTTATCAAGATCCTGCAAAAATAGCGATTCAGCGACGGGGGCTTAAACTCGTTTTTCGGCTTGAAGGCGCGGAAATCAAGCGAGCGAGCAGCCGCCGAGGAAAACGAAGCCGGTTCCTTCCGTCTCTCCTCCTCTTGAGCGTTTTCGATGCTTTCTGCACCTTTTATCGGCGCCCAGAGAAAATCCTCGCCTCAAAATTTGCACCCGGAAAGAGATTTCGCCCTTGTATCCCCCCCACCCTGAGCTCCGGAGGGAATATTAACGCGGGAGATGAAAACGCACCCCCTTTTCCCGTGGTCCCTGAGCTGGAGGAGCGCTGGGGGCGCGGAAAAGGGACCCCTCAGGGAATAGCAACCCTTGGGGATGGGGATTAGGGATTTTTTTTTTTTTAGGGAATAGGGATGTTTCGGAGCGATGCCAAAAGCCGTTTTGCGGATGCGCGGGGTGATGCCGGCATCGATCCGCGGGGAAGAATTTATCCGAGATCCTCCTGGTTCTCCCAAAAGGTGAGGTTGGTAAAGACAGGGAATTCATTTCTCTCCGCAGGATCGCGGCGCCGTCCTACCTTGAGCATCCGGCACCGAATCCGGACGAGGGGCGCGCACCGGATCGGCAAGCGGGGAGGGAAGAGCTGCCGGCGCTGCTCCGTAGGGAATTCCCCGCTTCCCCCCGGAGCCGGCAGGAATTTTTCCAGCTTGCTTTTTCTTTCCCCAGGGATTTTTCTAACAGAGCGCGCCGCGGCGTCGCGTCTTCCCGTGGCGGAGCGGGGAAATCGAGGCACGCCGGCGTTCCCGCCTGCCGTGGGAAAGGCGAAGCCATCCGGCTCTTCATCCCGGTGAGAAGCGAACGCCGTCGCTCCGTGTTTTGGGAAGCTGGGAGGGGAGGAAAAAAGGAGCCCCCTCCCGCCCCGGGAAGGGGGAAGCGAGGGCCCCGTGCCGAGGGACACCGTGGCAAGGTGCATTCGGGGCACGGCAGCGCCGGCTGTCCCCTCCTAACAGCCGCGTCATCAAACACTGTTGGGTTTTTTTTTTTTCCCCCAGGACCGGGAAAACACCAATATCAGGGAGAGATTTTCACCGATAAGGAATATCCAAGGAGGAAAGTTTGAGGATGAGGAAATGCTGGCGGACGGTAGGAAAATGCGGCGGCCTCAACCCTAGCCGAACCCTTCCCGTGCCTCAGTTTCCCCGGCTGCGCCACGCCCCTGCTGCAGCGGTGACAAACGGAAGCCGAGAAGGAAAAGGGGAGAGGAAAAAAAGAAAAAGCTTAAAACCAGGAAAAACAACTCTTTAGGGCGGCTCCTCCCGGCCGAGCTCCACCCGAGCGCCGGGAATTCCGGGTGGAGATCACGGCACAGGCATTCGGGGTGGGATGAGGGCACAGGTCGCTCCTCTTTCCCCGTGGTGGGGTCGGAGTCCGCTCCGGCTCTCTGGGCAACTCCTTGAAATACGGATTTAAAACCCCACGAATCCCTGTTTGCACTGAAAAATCCTCCCTGAAAAAAATCTCGGAGCAGGATCCGGCCTCCCTCCCTGAAAGCACGCCGTCTATTTCAGGATCTGTCGGCTAATTTAAGCCGGGGGTGGTCAGAAACCTCGCAGCTGGGGGCTAAAATTAAGAGGTGGCTGCGGGGAACCGGGGAGGGGGCGAAAGGGGGGGGGGGGGGGGGGGGGGGGGGGGGGGGGCGGCGGCGCAGGGGAAGTGATCCGGTCTTTTTTCTTGGAAAAAAAGGAGGGAATCGTTCCCCCTCCCTTTAAAATTGGGGCTCGGGGATGTGACGGGGACACAAAAACATCCTTAACAGGATGAAAAAGCGCTGCCCCCCCCCGACCCCCCCCACCTCGTCCTCAGCATCCCGACGCAGGGCCCGACCGCTCGCAGCGGCAGGGGTTTGCAAGCCGGTGCCGTGAGCTGCCGGGAAAAGAGGCCAAGTCCCCCCCCCCGCCCCAGCTCCCAAATTAACCCCCGTCTCCCCCCGACACCCTACGGCTACACCCGATGCCGGCACGGTGAGCGGCAGTGGGGACGGCAGCCGATGAGGGGGGGGGGGGTGTGGGGGAGCGGTGTGGATCTCACCGGAAAGCAAAACCAGGGTCGCGGCCGATACTCACCGCGTCTTCCTCCCGGTCTGGCGGCTGAGCCGGAGCCAACCGCGGCCGTTCCCTTCCTCCCAATGCCGGAGCGTCGGCGCAGCCGGCTCCGAGCCAACGTGCAAGCCCCACCCCGGCACGGGGCCCTCGCTTCCCCCTTCCCGGGGCGGGAGGGGGCTCCTTTTTTCCTTCCCCCCCCCCCGCTTCCCAAAACACGGAGCGACGGCGTTCGCTTCTCACCGGGATGAAGAGCCGGATGGCTTCGCCTTTCCCACGGCAGGCGGGAACGCCGGCGTGCCTCGATTTCCCCGCTCCGCCACGGGAAGACGCGACGCCGCGGCGCGCTCTGTTAGAAAAATCCCTGGGGAAAGAAAAAGCAGCTGGAAAAATTCCTGCCGGCTCCGGGGGGAAGCGGGGAATTCCCTACGGAGCAGCGTAGCTCCCCCCCCACCCCCCAAAAATCCTTGGCCAACTCATAGCTCGCGGCACAGGACCCCCCCCCCCCCCCCCCGGTCTCCGAAAGGACGCGGCGGAGTTAAAACTGCTCCGGGCCGGAGCCTCCGCTTGTTTAAATCCCAAATTAACCTCGTCCTCATGGATCAGCTAATTAAGAAGCAAAGGAGATGCCGGCTGCTTTGGTCTTGATGTGTTTGAAAGGCCCCCCCCCCCCCCCCCCCGGCCATCAGCGTGACACCCGCTTAAAACTTGCGTTTTACCGAAAGCGGCGTTTTTCTGAGGGAAACCGAGGCCGGCGGGAGAGCAGCAAAGCCGAAAACGGGGAGAAGGTGGGGGTTTGCTGCCCTCCGCCTGCGGCAGGTGAAAGAAAAAAAAAAAGAGAGCTGGGAACTCTGAAAAAAGCAGAAAAAAAAAACAAACCAAACCACCCCAAACCCCCCAAAAACCGCTCTTTTACCCACGCTGGGGAAAAGCGGCATTTTCTTTGGGGTGAGAAGCGCTAAAATCGGCGAAAGATCGGAGGAGGAACCGTAGGCGGAGGTGCGAGGGGTGGAGCAGGCCGCGACACCGCCCAGCCGCCTGGCGCAGATATTTGGGAGGAAAATGGTGTTTTTTCTGGCGAATCCTCGCCAGCCGGAGCCACACCCAAAAATGGCGAGGGGGGGTGTCTCCCTCCCCGGACCCCATTTTCCCCTGGTTTTACCCTAAAATGTCCCCCAACGCCCATTTAAAGGGCGAGAAGAGACGAACACGCCGCTTCTAGAGGGAGCCTGTAATAAGGCCAGGCGGGTAATTAAGTGGAAAATTAACGAAGGGAGACGCGCGCCGGCGCAGCGCCGCCTGACGAGGTTGTTTTCCAGCCTCCCGACGCCTGTAACTACCCCGCGGCGGGGAGAGTTATGAAACTCCTTCCCTTTCTTCACACCGGATTTACCTTTTTTCCCCGGCAAAAAAGCCTTCCCCCCCCCCCGGCATCGGAGCGGAACGAGGCGGGATTTCCATTTTCGCCTTCCTCGCCACGGATTTGAGGCAAAAAGTGGGGGAAAATGTTTCAAACCCAACCCCGACGCTGGTTTTTTTGGTGGTGGTTCCCCCCCTGCCCCACAGCCGAGCCAGGAGCTGCAGCATCCTTCACCGAAGCCGGTGAAGCAGCGGCACGGCCCCCCCGGGCCCCTGTAAATTAATTGCTTTCAGACTAATTAAACTCAAGAGTCCCGTAATGAGGAAGGCTCAACCCCAATGAGGTCACCCAGGCGGTGAATCCGGGACGCCGGTACCCCGGCGCGGAGGAGGATTTCGGCCCCGAGATTCCCCTTTCCACACCGGGATTGCCCTTTTCCGCGGGTGAATCCAGCTGGAGGATCGTCTTCGTTTACCTAACGAGCGGGAGGGAGCCCGCCTCCTCCCGCTCCAGCTAACGAGCGACCCCAAATCCCCCATCCGCCGCCCAAAAAGAACCCAACCAAACGCCCCGCACGTGCGTCGCTGCTAATCCAGGTCGTCCGAAACGACACCTGTAAAAACCACGACAAAAATCAGGTTCCTGCCGCCTCGGGCTCCTCGTTAATCAATTAATTAGCGATTATTAAGATGGGGGCTCCGCCCCATCCGTGGAAGCGGAGTTCCGCCATGCCGGGGCGGCTCCAGGAGGAGCCGGGGCGCAGCGCGGAGTCGGCACCTCGTGAAATGGGGTCAGGCGAAGGCAGTTTCGGGCGCGGGACACACACACGCATTTCGGGGGGGGGTTTAACCAAAATTCCGAGTGTATTTTAACACCGATTCGTTTCCGTGAAGGAATTAAGTTGTAGGTGGAAGAAGGGTCGAAGAAATAAGCCTCTGTCCCGACGATTTAGATTTTAACGACTTGAGCGGCAACACACGGACTCTTCCGCTCGCCTTTGGCGTCCTCCCGCTGTAGGTACAGGCGGCCGTAGGTACCCCCGACCTGGCCTTTCGTCAGCCGGCCGGGATTGATGCAGACGCAGCCCAGCACGTCCTGCGGGAATACGAGAGCGATGGTCACGGATCCGGCCGACGACGGCCGCGACGCCCCCGGCTACAGCCAACAGGGACGCCGACGGCCACGACGCCCCCGGCTACAGTCGACAGGGATGCCGATGGCTGCAACCCCCCTGGCTACAGCTGACAGGGATGCTGATGGCTGTGACCCCCGTGGCTACAGCCGATGGGGACACCGATGGTCACGACCCCCCTGGCTACAGCCGACGGCTGCAACCCCCCTGGCTACAGCCGGCGGGGACGCCGATGGCCATGAACCCCCTGGCTACAGCTGACAGGGACGCTGATGGCTGTGACCCCCCTGGCTACAGTCGCTGCCGCGCACGAGACTGTGCTTCAGTCAGGCTGTAAATCGGGGTTTTTGCCTAAATATGTCAAAATACGGTGGGTTTTGGGGGGTATTTCAGCAAGTGTGCACGCCGCCTGACCTTAACAAAGTACCGCAGCTCCGAGGGGGTGACGAGGACATCCGGTGTGACGGGCAACGAGGCATAGCTGTAGAAGCTCTCGTAGTCAACGTTCAGCTCCTCCGAGGGAGGGTACAGCGGGTAGTAACTGCCAGAGGTGGGGGGGGGGGGGGGGGAGGGGAACAACCGGTTACTGCAGCCTTTGCCTGTAGCGACAGCGCCGTGACACCGTCTCGGACACAACCGGCAGATAATTTAGGGGTTAGAAAGAGTTATTTCTGCTTCTTTCGGCTGTCCCCAGGTATCTGAGGGCAGCCATCAGCTGGGGAAGCCTGACGCACACCAGTCCGGAGGACTTACAGCACCAAACCCCTCCGAATCCTGTTTTTAAAGGGTTATCAAAGCCAAAAAGGACCTTTTTTAGGTTAAAAAAGGTGACTTTCAAGGGGAAGGCAGCAAAAGCGGTGCAGGACTTCCCTCGGTTGGCCACAGAAAACACCCCTTTTTGGCTTCGACTGGGTGTTGGTACCAAGCCCTCACCTCCTCTGCGTCAGGATGTTCCTGAGGATTCGCGTGAACCTGTCGGAGATCCCCGACGAGCTGCGAGAGAAAAGGAGCCGTAAAACCGTGACGGGAGGAAAAAAAAAAAGCAAGCTTGCGGCCTGCGCTGCTTAATTAGGCGTGCAGCCTAATTAACGACCCGGCAGCAGCTCTGCCGGGAGCCGAGAGATGGGGGCAGCTCTGCCTCCTCCTCCTCAGATGCGCCGGGAGAGAAAGGAGCTGCTGGAGGAAAGAACCGAGGGACGACACCCCCCGGACGAGGCTTCCCGCCGAATTTGGGGCTGGATCCGGCCGCCGGCGGGAGATTGCCGCTCCGACACGTTCCCGAATCCGGGCTTCCCGCCGGCGCCCACCTGCTGATCTCCTCGGCACCCATGTGGAAGAGCAGGTCGGTGGAGGTCAGGCCGAAAACGACGCCGTCGACGTCCAGGGTGCAGGGGTCCGACACGAAGTGCACGCGCTGGCAGGGAAGAGGGCGACGCCAGGTCAGGCTGCGGCTTTGCCAACCCTGCCGTCCCCAGTGCAAAGCAGACCCCTAAAACGCCCCCCGAGGTGCCCTAAAAGGCCCCCGACACGCTCAAGCTTTCCTTACATGCCCCAAACCCGCCCTAAAATGCCCCAAACCCGCCCTAAAATGCCCCAAACCCGCCCTAAAATGCTGCGGTCCCGCCGGGCTTTCCTCAAATACCCTGAGAATCTGCCCTAAGCCACCCCAAACTTGCCCTAAAATGCCCCGATCGTGCTAAGCTGTCCTTAACCGCCCCTAAAACCAGCCCTAAAACGCCCCGAGCCCACCCTAAAACGCCCCGATCGTGCTAAGCTGTCCTTAAACGCCCAAAATGCGCCCCAAAAAACGCCCCAGCCGTGCTGGACTTTCTGCCAGGAGCATCAAAAGCTGCTCCCTAATTTAAAAAAAAAAACAAACCACCAACCAGTTAAATTAGGGAATTTTAACCCAAAAAGGGCTGGGAGAGGCACGGGATCACGGCGAGGGCCAGGAAGGAGCTCGACGCAGCGCCGGCTCGACCGCCACAAGTTTCCCGGCGACGGCACCGTCTCGCCGCGTTTAATTAATTCCCCGTTTGCTCGTCAAGCGTCTCGGGGGAACGCCGCAACCCAAGGAGCGAGGCGCGGGGACCACCGGATTTCCGCTTCCGAATCCCTTCGCCTCCAGGAAGTCGCAGCTTCGCTGGCATTCGCTCCCAAAGGGGATATTTACTTGTTTGGGTGTGTTTTTTTTTTTTGGGGGGGGGCAAGAAATCGCCGCCGGCTGGAAAAAGACGCCGGGGGATTTCACCTCAAACCTCGGCAACTCGTTTTCGGAAGGACGGGCGGCGTTTTCCTGGCAATTCAGCGTTATTCAGCTTCTCGAGGGGGTAAAAAACGGAACGGCTGAAGCCGGCGGCGGCGGGGGGGGGGGATTCGTTACCGGTTTGTCGTCCTTCGGCAGCTCGGGGTAGAGGAACGGCGGCTGCGGGTAGACGTAGTCGTGGTGGACGTCCCGCAGCGAGGGGACGAAGACGAGCTGAGAGCCGGCGCTGCCGGAAAAGGAGGAGGGGGGGGGGGAAAAACCAAGCGATTAATTAACAGGCGGCGCCGAAAAACATCTCGACGCCCAGAAACGGCACTTCACGTAGGGACGACAGCCGGACACCCTCAACAACAGCCCATTTCGGGGCGTTCTGGCAGCGAGAGGACCCCAAATCTGCTGAAATTCCCCCAAAAGCCGCTCAGTTTTTGCAGGAGAGGCGTTTCACCCCCGCGTGAAGGGAAGGGGCTGCGAGACGACGACGGTTTTTCCCGGGGATCGAAACCCCGGAGGGTGTTGACAAACAATCGGGCTGTGAATACAGCCTTCCCCCGCTGCGCGGGGAACGGGACCTCAGCCCCGTCTAACCCGAGGAGCAGGGGGGGAAAAAAAAAAAAGCTTAAAACCAGCCTTTTTAGTGAATTTAGGAAGGAAAGGGTCTGGACACGCTACGAGGTGGAGGCCGTGGCGAGTCTGCGGGACACCGTGAGGGGCACGAAGAGGCGTTTTGGGGTGTCCCCGGCCCCTCGGCACAGGTCGCCCGGCGGTGGGCAGGGTTGTTGACAGCCAGAGGGACGAGGGTGACACGTCCCCGTCCCTGCCGGAGTCTGGCAGGAGGTGAAAGAGGCTGGCAGCGCCCGGCAGGAAGGGGGGGGGGGGGGGGGAACCCCCAAAACAACCCCAAAACAACAACAAAACCTCGCTTGTTCTTTGTCAACCGGCCCCGGGACAACACCGGGGCGGGGGGGCAGGAAAAGCAGCATCGCCAATCGTTCCCGGTTCCTTTCTCCTCGGATTTCTTTTTGCGGAGGGAAAAGCCAGGATCCAGCCCTAAATCGCGTCCGGCAGCAGGCAAACACGACTCGAATCCGTTTCAGAGCCCGTTAGGAGGCTTTCAACCAAAATCTAACGTTTTCCGCCTGTTTCCTTCGCGGGAATCAGTGGAAACACTCCCCGCCCCCGTCCAGATCCCGTTTGGTGCCAAAAGAGGAGTTTTCGGGGCAAAAACCGCCTGTGGAAAGTGTCGTGACTTCACGCGGTCGCCGTCCCCCACCTCCTCGTCCCTTCGATTATCGTCTTCAGGCAGAGCTTGAAAACCTCGGTGAAGGACCCCAGGAGCTGGCAGTTCTACGGATCGAGGGAAAACAACGGGATTTGCACGATTCCCCCCTTCTTTCGGGGGTGCACGGGGAGGACGCCGGGACAGCCCCCCCCCCCCCGCCCCCCCAGAGTCCGGCACCACGGATCAACCGACCCGAAATCCGCACGGATGGAGGAGTTTGGGGGGGGGGGGGGGGGGGAATCAGCCCCTACAGCACCCCGCTCGCACGCTGTGGGTCTCACGGGGGGGGGGGAGGGGGTTTGGGGGTCTCCCCGCTGCACCCCCGCCCCCCTCCCCCAGAGAAGGGGGGGGGACACACCCCCCCCCAGGACGCCCCGATTCTCCCTCACCTCCACTTGCTCATGTTTGGCATCCAGGAACGGCCCAAACTGCGAAGAAACGGTGAAAAATCAGCGAAAAACCACAAGCGGGGAGGAACCCATCCCCCCCGCCCGGCGCTGCCAGCCCCAGCGAAAGCGAAACGCGTTAAACTGCCCGGGAAAAGGTACTTTTTTTTTAATTATTCTTGTTAATTCAGCTCAAATTTTATCCCGCGACCCCAAAGCGGTCGGGGCAAACCCGGCCCAGAAGGGGAGAGCGATAAAAGCGGCGGATCCTCTCCGAGCGGGCCCGTCCGACCCCCCGGGGACGCTCAAAGAGCACGATTCGCTCGTAAAACGGGGCGCTCTTTTGTCACTTTAGGGCGAAAACCCGCTGTTTTGTCACTTTAGGGCGAAAACCGGGTGGTTCGGGATTACGCCCGAGCCGCCTCTCTCCTCGGCAGCGGGTTTGGCGTTTTGTTTTTTTTTTTTTAACGCTGCTTTTCGAGGTTTCGGAACCTCGGCTGCGTTTTCCCGCTACGGCCTCTTGTTTTACGACGTATAACGGGTTTAATTCCTATAAATAATTGGTTCGTACACCAAACCCGGGGTGTCCCCCCCCCCAAGATCGGGGGGGGGGGGGGGGACGGACGGACCCCGTCCCCGCCGCGGCCCCTCACCAGGAGGCAGACGTCGGGGCGGTCGCGGCCGATCACCTCGACGAGGTCGGCGAGCGGGTCGTAGGCGATGCTGTCGGAGGTGGTGTAGGGTCCGCAGGCCACCAGCACCATCCTCTGCTCTGCGGCGACAAAAAGCGTGGGGGGGGGGGGGGGGGGAGCGTTTTGGGGACAAAAACAGGGGGTTCGGGGACACCCCAAAACCTTTCGCTGGTCCGGTGGGGAGGTTTAACACGTCGCGGCTTGCGGCAGCCGGCAGGGGAAGCGCCGGGGCTCACCTGGGGCCGGCTCCGTCGGCGTGTGGAAGGGAAGGGGCACCCCCTGCGGATAAACCATAAGTTGCCTCAAAATCTGCGTTTTTTCACCCCGAAACCAGCCCCAAAGCCGTCGGCGGGAGGCCGGCAGCGCCACGCCATCACCTCGTAGAGCTTCGAGACCACCATCTTCTTCCCGGTGCTGTTGGTCCCCTCCAGCGCCACGATCTAAAGGTGGGCGAGAAAACGGCGTCAGGCCAAAAATTTGCCGGAGGACGGGGCGGGGGGAGGGGGGGAAGGTTGGGGGGGCTCCTCTCCCGCCCCCCGAAAACACCGCGGCAGCACCTGGCCGGGGAAGAGGGAATATTCCTTCAGCTCCGAGAGGTCGAGGGGGACGTGTCCGCCCGAGGAGCGTTCGCGGTCGCCCTCCAGCACCACCGATTTGGCGTTGAGCTTCCCGTTGCTGTCGCAGCCGATCTGGCCCAGCACCGTCACCGGCTCCTACGGAGGGGAGGGGGTGAGGAACGGCAAACACCCCCCCTCCCCCCCCAACAACCCACCGACGCTCTCCAAAAGAGCCGGGTTTTGCCCCAAAACGCCAACAAACGCGGGTGCCGGGGGTGACCGACCCGGGGTATTCACCTGCGCCGGGAGCAACACCGGGGCGAAGTCCTCCAGGTGATGGTGGCTCTTCAGCGCGTCACCGAGCTCCTCGATCCTCCACGACAGCACTACGGAGGGAGCACAGGCGTTACCCACACCCCCCCCCCCAAAACACCCCCCAAAACAGGGGTTACCGCCAAACCGAGGGGGGGGTGTGTGTGTGTGTGTGTGTGTGGGGTGTCAGATTCCCGAACCCCTCCCCGGTTCGTGGCATCACCTTCCCGGACGTCGAGCGCTTTCTGGAACATGAATTTGTAGCTTTTTGTCAGGTTTTCTTCCGGGGAACCGAAAAGTTTCGGGGTACAACCGCGGCCGCCCCCACCGCTCCAGGAGGGACCCTGGACGGAGCCGAAAGAGGCCACCACCTCGCCCCGGCTGCTGCGCGCCGCGTATTTTTGGGAAGGGGTGATGCTGCGGGGATAAAAGGCGGGTGACGGTGATGACCGGCGTCGGCGTCACCGCGAACGCCGGCGGCGCCGCCGACGGTCCCGGCGTGACGGTTTACCTCGGGGAGAAGCTGTTGGGAGAGAAAAGCGCGTAGGGGCTGCGGGAGGAGAGGGTCCGCTTGGGCCGGGGGTTTTCTGGGGTGGAATTGCTGCGTTTTTGGGAAGTCTGTGAGGAAAACAAATAAAAATAATTAAAAGAAAGAAAAAAAAAAAAGGGGGGGGGGTGTTTTGGGGCAGAAAACGGTAAATTTGGGGGTAGGTTCTGGGGTGAAGGTGTCGGCGTGCACCTTGGACGGGGTGGTGTAGGCGTCCAGCAGCTCATCCTCTTCCTCCTCGTCAAGGCTGCCGGCTCGTTAAGGAGCACCCAAGACCCCTATTTTTGGGGGGACACCCACCAGCACCCCCCTAAGCCACGAATTCTTCCCATTAACCTGCGCTAACGAGGCCTCGTTTCCAGGAGGGGGGGGGGCGGCGTTAACGGGATACACGCACCCCCCCCCCTCGGGACACCGTAACACCCCGTTTTCTTTAAGGATCGCCCCAAAACCGGCGGGATACAGCTCCTGGAGAGAGTGGACGTCGTGGAAACCACCGTAGCGGTTGTTCCTCTTCCGGGGGACCCTGCTGCCCCGCCTGGCGAGGACCTGCGGGAGGACGAAGAGGAGAGGGGTGAGTGTGTGTCCCCCCTCCTTTTCCTGGGGGTTGTGGGTTTTTTTGGGGGGGGGTGGGATATCGGGGGACCCCCCCCCCCCACACACCTCGTGCTCGAAGGCGTCGAGGCCGTCGGCGGAGAGCTGGGTGCCGAGGTCTTTGCTGGTGACGAAGGCCAGCAGCTCGTTGGCCAACGCCACCGGGCCCAGGCCGTGGGTCAGGCAGAGCTCCACCACTGCGGGGAGGGAGGGGTTAATGGGGTTGGGGGGGACCCCCCCAAAGGTACCCCAAAACCCGCCGGTGGGCCCTCCGCCGCCACCCCCACCTTCCTCCTCCCCGTCTCCTGCTCTGGACCGTCGAAAAGCTCAACTCACCCCGACAACCCCCCCCAACGCCCTGCCCCCTTGGGCCCCCCAAAACTGGGCAGCTCCAGAGGTCCTGACCCCCGGGACACCCTCTGTGGCCCCCAAACAACCCCCCCCAACCCCCAAAGCACTCAGTACCCCCCAAACACCTCCCCTGACACCCCCGGACCCCCCAACACCCCCGGACTCCCCAGTACCCCCTCAAACGACACCCCTGACATCCCTGGACCCCCCAACATCCCCCGACACCCCCAAACCCCCCCAAACACCTCCCTTCACCCCCCCAAACCACCCGACCCCCCCCCAAACACCTCCCCTGACACCCCCGGACCCCCCAACACCCCCGGACTCCCCAGTACCCCCTCAAACGACACCCCTGACATCCCTGGACCCCCCAACATCCCCCGACCCCCCCAAACCACCCAAACCCCCCCAAACACCTCCCTTCACCCCCCCAAACCACCCGACCCCCCCCCAAACACCTCCCCTGACACCCCCGGACCCCCCAACACCCCCGGACTCCCCAGTACCCCCTCAAACGACACCCCTGACATCCCTGGACCCCCCAACATCCCCCGACACCCCCAAACCACCCAAACCCCCCAAACACCTCCCTTCACCCCCCCAAACCACCCGACCCCCCCCCAAACACCTCCCCTGACACCCCCGGACCCCCCGACACCCCCGGACTCCTCAGTACCCCCTCAAACGACCCCCCCAAACCACCCGACCCCCCCCAAACACCTCCCCTGACACCCTCGGACCCCCCAACATCCCCAAACCACCCGACCCCCCCCAAACACCTCCCCCGGACCCCCCAACACCCCCGGACTCCCCAGTACCCCCTCAAACGACACCCCTGACACCCCCGGACCCCCCAACATCCCCCGACACCCCCAAACCACCCGACTCCCCCCCCCCCCCCAACACCTCTCCCGACCCCCCCCGCACCCCCGGGCCGTGCCCCCCCCCCCCCCCGGTGCCCTCACGCCTGGCGGGCACGTCCTCGCCCTGGCAGCGCAGCTCGAAGAGCCCCAGCTCCCTCAGCACCGCCTCGGCCGACACCGCCTCCGGCCCCGCCATCTGCCCCGCCAAGAGCCCGCGCCGGCGCGACGCCGCCGCGCTTGACGGCAGCGGGGAGGGGAAGCGGGCGGGGCCGCGCCTTATAAGGGAAGAGGCGCGGCAACGCTGGGGAGGAGAGGCGGGGCCGCGCCTTATAAGGGAAGAGGCGAGGCAACGCTGGGGAGGAGAGGCGGGGCTATGTAGATGTGGAGGGCCAACAGGCCAACAGCGGGGAGGGGGCGTGGCCGGCGCACACCCCTCCCCCCAACTGCTCCTCCCCCCCCCCTCGGGGGGAGGGGGAGGAAAAAGGCGGGAACCTTCCCGCCCATCCCGGGGGTTTCCTCACAGCGCTGAGGGGGGAAGCGGCGCCTCACGGGGAACGACCCGGAGGGACCGGAGCGGACCCCAGAGAGGTCGTCCCCGTTCCGAGGGGGGGAACGGGACCGTCCCCGCTCCGGGGGGACCGCTCCGGGCCCGGGCAGACCGCCCCGGTCGGAGAGGGACCGCCCCGGTCGGTGACAGGACCCGCGTCGGTCCCTGAGAGAACCCGCCCGGTCCCTGACAGGACTCGCCCCGGCCGAGGAGGCTCCGGCCCCGGCCTGTCCCCGGAGCCGGGGGACCCCGCCGGTCCCCTCAACGCCTCCTCACCCCATCGAGACCACGGCAGCCTCACCCCGCGTCCCCCCCCCGCCCGCCAGGACCACAACCTGCCGCGACGCAGGTTTTTATTGAGAACAACCGACACACACCCCCCAAAACCCCCAAACCGTACGTATATAACCCCGTATATAAGCCCTAAACAGACATTAGCTGGGTTGGGTTTTTTTTTTTTTTGCACCTGGGTGGTAAAAGCGTCGCGTCGAGCGCCGGCGCTCCTCCTCAGCACCCGGCAGGTCGAGGGGGGCTGGTGGGATTCGCCCCGAGGCAAAGCTGGAAGCTGAAGGGGAGGGGGGAAAGGACCAGCAGGAAAAGAGCTTTGAATTTAATAACGTTTCTTGTTTGTTTTTTTTTTTTTCCTTATTTTTAATTTATACAATTAAAAAACCCCGCCGTTATGGCACCCGGTAGGCAGAAGATCCCTGACTGAGGCGCTGGGAAAGAGCGCGGAAGCGAGAGCCGATGGCGGCCGCGTCGGGGGGCCCGGAAATCAGATGAGACCCGGTGTCCCGTTTGTCCGTCCCCCCCCCCCCCGCTTCGGTAGGAAGAGGCACAAAAAACGTGAGAATTCCCCCCAAAACAGCCGTGCGAGAGGCGAGGAAAGGGGTGTTTCTTTGGCAAAGCGCGGGGGGGGGGGAGCCCCGTGTCCCGGTCGGGGGGGTGGCCACAACGCCTTCACCACCGTCCCGTCCCCCCCCCTTCTTTTTATGCTGAAAAAAGCCTTCCCCCCAAAAAAAAAAAAAGAAAAAGGGAAAAACCGGCACGGTTCCCGTCGTCGGCTCCCGCCGCGAAGGCACTTGGAGGGCTGGGGGGGGTCTGGTCAGGCGAACATGGTGAGCTGTAGCCACTGCGGGAGGAAGAGGAGGAGGAGGAGGAGGGTGTGAGGGGGGGTGTCGGGGGGGCGTCAGCCCCACGCAGCACCCGCAGGTACCTGCAGCAAGTCAAAGGTGACGACGCCGTCCTGGTCCGTGTCCATCGCTTGGAAAAACCCTGCGGCGAGGGAAATGGGGGCGGGGGAAATGGTATTTTTTGGGTTTTTTTTAATTATTCGTGGGAAAAACGGGGCAGGATTTAAGGGGGAAAGTCGGGAAAAACCGAAGGGTTAAATCCCTGCCCACCCCTGGCTAAAAACTTGCTGTGATACACGAAAAGCTTCACCTGCAGTTTTAGTTATTTGTCAGTGGAGTTGGTGGTGGGACATTTAAGGTGTAGCTTCTCGCCTGACGAGACTGAAGAGGCCTGTTGCCGGCTCGTTGAGCTTCCTGCGTCAATCACTGACGACAGGAACTCCGGACAATCGTCTCAAAGTGCCAAAAAAACCTAGTTTCAACTGACCACGCAGCGCTACAGGCTTGGGGAAGAGTGGCTGGAAAGCTGCCTGTCGGAAAAGGACCTGGGGGTGCTGGTCGACAGCCGGCTGAACATGAGCCGGCAGTGTGCCCAGGCGGCCAAGAAGGCCAATGTCATCCTGGCCTGTATCAGAAACAGCGTGGCCAGCAGGAGTAGGGAAGAGATCGCCCCCCTGTACTCGGCACTGGTGAGGCCGCACCTCGAATACTGTGTTCGGTTTTGGGCCCCTCACTACAAGAAGGACGTCGAGGGGCTGGAGCGTGTCCAGAGAATGGCAACGAGGCTGGTGAGGGGTCTGGAGAACAAGTCTGATGAGGAGCGGCTGAGGGAACTGGGGTTGTTCAGCCTGGAGAAAAGGAGGCTGAGGGGAGACCTCATCGCTCTCTACAACCACCTGAAAGGAGGTTGTAGCGAGGGGGGGGTCGGTCTCTTCTCCCAAGGAACAAGCGATAGGACGAGGGGAAACAGCCTCAAGTTGTGCCAGGGGAGGTTTAGATTGGACGTGAGGAAAAATGTCTTTACTGAAAGAGCAGTTAAACATTGGGACAGGCTGCCCAGGGAAGGGGCTGAGTCCCCATCCTGGAGGTATTTAAAAGACGTGTAGATGAGGCGCTGAGGGACGTGGTTTAGTGGGCGTGGGGGTGTGGGGTCGACGGTTGGACTCGATGGTCTTAGAGGTCTTTTCCAACCTTAACGATTCCGTGATTCTATGACCCCCTTGTCACATCCCGGAGTCCAAGGGCTGACCAGTTAATTCAACGACTACGTAGGGGCAAAGGAAGCCCAAAGTTCAACCATCGGACGGGAGCGAGGACGACTACGGGCGACCACCGGAGGGTGAGAAGACCCCAACCCTCATTTTACTGCGCGTGCTTGGGCCACGTGAAGGAACTCCGGGAGCTCGTCACCGTAAGACCGGATTTTCCAGGAAATCCGACAAATACGTAGGATTTTTTCTGTATATAAACCGACGGACTTTGCTGACCTGGGGGAGCGCTCGTGGCGGAGCGATCCCCGGCGCTGTGTTTGTCTCGGAAAACCGCCCCGATCGAGGCTCCTCCTGTGAGGAGCGTCGGAAGGTGCGGGCTCGCTGCCGACTTTGGTTCAAAACCAGCAGGGTTTGAGGGCAAAAAGTAGAAAAACGGGGCGGGATTGAAGGGGAAAAATTGGAAAAAACCCATTTCTGTTAAATCCTGTTTTCTAACTTTTCCCGTTAAACCCTGCTGCTTTTTAGCACTTTTTAACGGAAAAAAAAAACCCTGTTCTTCCCAACTTTTCCGCTTAAAACCTGTTGGGTTTTCCCGCTTTCCCCTCAGCTCCTGGGGGGGGGGGGGGTGTGTGTGTGTCCCACTTTTCCACGGAATTCAACAGGAAAAGCTGGGAAAAGAGAAACCTTTTCAATCCATTTTTCCCACTTTTCCTGTTAAATTCTTTGGGAACCGTGGTGGGATCGGACAAGATGGCGGGGTTGAGGGGTAAAAAGCCACTCACGGAACATGGTCTCCAGGCGCACGAGGCAGCAGACGAAGTTGTCGAAGTCGATGGCCAGGTCGGGCTCCGCGTAGCGGGTGATGATCAGCTCGTGCAGCTTTTTGTTCAATTTATAGCCTTTTTAGGGGGAAAAAAAAAAAAAACCAAAAAACCAAAACCCCAACAAAAATCACCACCACCAAAAGCAAAACCAAGAAATCCCACCCGAGGCGGGCGGGAGGCCGGGGGGAATTCGTGAAAGCCGAGGCGGCGGTTGGGGACCGGCGGGGTTCGTCGCCGGGGCGGGGCGCTACCTGCCGCTTCCAGCGCCATCCGCATCTCGTAGGCGCTCATGCTCCCGGACTTGTCCAGGTCGAACTTGCGGAAGACGGCCTGCGAGCCAAACATCCCCCCCCCCCAAAACAAATTGGGGGGGGGGGGGGGTGTCACCCGTGAGGAGAGAGACCCCCCCAAACCCAACCCCCCCCCTCACCGCACCCCAACCCCCCCAGACCCACCAGGTAGTTGCGGATTCTGTTCCACAGCACGTTGAACTCCACCAGCCCCAGCTTCCCGTTGCCGTCTTTCTACGGGGCGGAAGGGGGTTAAGGAAAGCGGGGGGAGGGGGTGTTTCGGGGGGGCGAGGAGGGTGTGTGTGTGACACCCCCGCCCCGCTCCCCCCTCTCCGAGGGCAGGGGGTCCCCCCGAAACCGCCCCGCCCCCCCCCCCCCCCCCCCCCCCGCCGCCGGCAGTGGAGGATACATCCATGAGGTTGACCATGCTGCGGCAGGACTCGGTGCTGAAGCCTTTGGTCCGGAGATCTTTATCTGCAAAGAATCCGGTCGTTATTGGCCTTAACGAGTTAAACGACAATTAACGGGGTCGGGGTTGGTTTTTCCTTTTCACGGCGAACCCCAAAATCCCGCCCGGCGGCTCACGTTTGCCGATGATCCGGTTGAGGATGGTCTGAAGCTCCGTGACGCTGATCTCCATGTCCTACGGGAGGGAGAAGACGGGGTGGTTCTCCGGCAGCCCCGCCCCCGCCGCCCCCGCCGCCACGCCGCCGGCACCCCCCTTACCGCCCCCGCCAGCTGCTTGAAGAGCTGCTTGAAGTTGTCATCGATTTGGCTTTCGGAGAGCACTTTCTGAGGGGAAAAATGGCCGGTTCGGTAAAAAGGCGACGCCTCGGCACCCTACGGGGCCTGTCCACCGCCCTCACCTCGTCCGGGAGCGTCGCCTGGATCTTGTCGTCCATTTCCCTGCGGGGGATAATTAAAGGAGAGTTTGGCCTCGAGAGTCGCCGGGGATCGTTAGCGCTAACGAGGCGTCTCTTACTCGGTGCCGGCTTTCTTCTCGGAGAAGACGCGGAGAACGAAGTCTCCTTCCTTGTTGGGTTCGAAGGTGGAGGGCACCACGATGTACTCCCCCGGCGGCAGCCGGAACCGGGTGCTCACCTCCCGCAGGTTGATGAACTGCTCCGAGCGGGCGCGGGAGGCGTTGGCCAGGAAGAAATCCCGCTTCAGGTGGACGCCCGATTTCCCCGCGTGCTGCCGGAAGCGGGGGGGTAAAAAACACCCAAAATAACCCCCCCGCCACCCAAAAACACCCTCCGCCTTTCCTGCTTCACCCTTACGGCGTGGTCACGGTGATATTATCACCGCCGGCGATTTGTACCCACCTCGGGAGGAACCTGCAGGGAGGGGAGAGGAGAGGTGAGGGCGCGCGGCGGCGCCGGGGGACGGCGGGGGGGGACGGCGGGTGACGCCGTTACCTCGTAGACGGCGAATCCGATGGTCTCCATGTCCTTGCCGTAGCGGCGCTCGCGGCGCCGGTGCTTCTGCATCAGCGCCAGCAGGAAGCTGCAGCCGGGCTCGCGCCAGCCGCCCTCGTCCCCGTCGTCGTCCACCTCCTCCAGCTGGATCTTAAACTGCGGGTTTATCCAGAAAGTGGCTGAAAAAAGAGCAAGAAGAGGTTAAATCGATGCCAAAACCAGCGGGTTTGAGGTGAAAACACCACCACACCACCCCACCCCACCCCCCCCCCCCCCGCCGCCAGCGGCGCCTACCGGGGTAGTTCCTACAACCGCCGGCCGTGCTGCCGCGCCGCCACGTCCCGTCGTAGAGCCGCGTGTTCCACTTGCGGAATTTGCGGGACTGGAGAGCGTCCGGGGTGAGGTTACAGATCTCCAGGCGGGTGAATTCCCGGAGGAAATCCCGGAAGGACATCCTGGAGGAAGAGGACGCGCCGAAGGTGGGGGAGCGGAAGCTTTCCCTCTTTTCCTGACGCAAAACGGCCGGGAAAAGGGGTTTTTTTTCATCCCTCTTCGCTTACCAAAATTCGCCATCCTCCATTTTCACCATCAGCTGCTGCCTCAGCGCCGGCTCCACCGCGTTCCACTCGGACGAGCTGCGGGCGGCAAACGGATCTCACCCCCGGGGCCGAGCCGCTCCGTTAATTAACGCTAACGAAGCCTCGTGGTTCTCACCTATCGCTCCAGGGTCCCGTCCACTCCACCTCTCCCCAGGGATTGCGCATACGGATCAGGCCCAGGGACTGCCCGCGGTAGTTGATCTGCGAACGGCGCCGTCAGGGCTCCTGACCCGAAAAGTGCCGTTTTCTCCCCAAAACGGGGTCGTCTCTCACCTGCCTGGCCCCCGTCACCGAGTACGCGTGTCCCTTCACCAGCTTCTTGAACGTCACCGCCTCCATGTCGAAGGCGCTCGTTATCTGCGAGGAAACGAGACGGCGGCCGCGTGAACGGCCTGCGACGCCGTGCTTATTCCAACGGCGGGTCAAGGACCCGAAAATCTTGGGGTTTTAACCCAAAAAAAAAAAGGGCCCCTCACGTCGATGGAGCAGCCGAGCAGGGAGCCGCGCTCCAGCGCCTTGAGGATGATCTGGTAGAGATCCCCGGGGGGCTTGCGCAGGTCGTACCACTCCGTCACGCCGCCGGTGAAGTCCTCGAAACCCTCCGAGGTGCTGCCGCCCGACAGCGCCTCGTAGCAGCCGTTCACCCTGGTGGGCGGGAGGGAGATTCGACCCGGGTGGGGTTTTTTTTTGGGGGGGGGGGGGCACGTTTCGCCCCCAAAATGAAGGGGGGGAAGGGGGCGCGGGCGTACTTGGCGTAGGCTTTCTCCAGCAAGGCGCTCCAGAACTCGCTGCCCTCGGCGGAGTGCACGAAGAGCAGCTTGCCGTCTTTGGTGGGCAGGTAGTCGTCCACCACCACGTCCAGCCACTCGCCGAATTGCCAAATCTGAAGGGAAAAGGGGGGAAGAGGAAGAGGAGGAGGCGGCGGCGGGGCCGAAGATACCCCCCCCCCCCCCTTTTTATCCAGGGAGTGGCATTTTAGGGGGGAAAACGCTCATTTTTGGGTCCCGCAGCGCACGTCCCCACGGGGATGATTCGTCGGGGAAACAGCGGCGGCACCAGCCCGGCATCGCCGCGCCGGGAGATGAAGCCAGCGGCCATTTTGTGGCGGAAAGTGCCTGACGTGCCCCCAAAATGGTAGTGACCCCCCAAATTTGGGGGGGGGCGGAGAGGGGGGGGGGATGATGGTTTGAGCATCTCACCTGGAAGTGGAAGATGCCGGCGTAGCCGCGCTGGAAGCTCTGCCCGTGCGGCACCACGCGGTGAAGGATGGTCTCGTTGAGCGTGAGGGAGGCGATGGCCGCCAGCAGCCAGCAGTCACCTGCGGGCCCCGGTTTTGGGGGAAAAAAAGGCAATTTTCTGGTCGCTCACCACCCGCCTATAGGTTTTTTACGCTCCGCGGGCGTTTAGGGGGAAGCCGCGGCAGGCTCTGCCACAAACGGCCGGTGAGAGGTTCGAACCCGCCACCGGCGGGAACGGCTACGGGGCGCAAACGAGCCTCGATTCGGCGAAACCGTCCCCCAAAACCTCCGATTTGAGGCAAAAAAACGGAAAATCAGGAAAACCGAAGCGTCGGCACTCCCTACCCAGCGCTCCCTGGCAGATGTCGGTGCGCGTGGCC
>CM049921.1:0-33421 GCA_027474245.1 Spheniscus humboldti | reverse complement strand
GGGGGTTTCTCTCACCCTGGGGGGGGGGGGGGTGGTTCAGGGACACCCTAAACCCGGGGGTTACGCCCCAAAAAAGCACGAACTGTCCCCCAAAACGAGGGTTGGGAGACGGGGAGAGTCTCTAAATCCCCCTCCCCACCCCCTCCCAGAGCAGCTTTTTGGGGCGCGATCGAGGCCTAGCTCGCGGGGCGCTTGGCTGCGGTAGGGACCCTGTTCCTCCGCCCCGTTAACGAGGTTCTCGTTAACGAGTTGCCCCGTTAACGAGGTGTGTCATTGTGTCATGTGTCCCCCGTCCCCCCCCGCCTGTGTCCTGGGGGCCCCTCCACTTCCCCGCATCCCCCCCCCCCCCCCCCGCCAAGCCCAGAGAGAGCGGGAGCCATTTCCCTCCCCCCCCCCCCCCCCCCCCCAGCAACGAGCCCCTCCCCACATACACTTTTTGGGTAAGCAGGACGGAAATCGCCTCTTTTCACCCCGTTACCAGGAGGGCAGCGGGTACCCGGGTGCCCCGGCAGGTGCCGCGGAGCAAAGGCAACGGCGGCACCTCAGCGGCCGCTTCCCCTCCCGTCGCGCTGGGAAGAAAACACGGCGGAAAAGGAGAAAAAACAGGGAAAAACGCTAAATTTGGAGCAAAAACATTAAAAAAACCCCAAAGCCCCAAAAATCCCCCATTCCCTGCCCCCCTCACCCCCCCCCCCCAGGCAGATTTAATCCCAAAAAAACTCTTTCCTGGTTAAAACGGGGCTCGGTTGCAGGGTGAGGGAGCCCCCCCCCAGCTCCCAAGCCCTTCCCGGCTCCGAGAATGGAGGAAAACGGGTCAAAATGATGGTTTTTTGCCCATTTTCCCCGTTCCCCCCCCCCCCCCCCCCCCCCCCCCATCCAGCGGCGCGGGGAGTTGTGTAAACGCCGCCGGCCACAAAGTTGAGGAGAAGGGAAGCGCCTCCCGCCTTGTCACCCCGCTGCCGGGCACCGGGGGCGGCTGTCACCTCCCCGGGGGGACCCGGGGACGTACCTCGCTGTGGGGGGGGGAGGGGAGGGCGCGCTCCCAAACTCGCCGCTTTTCGGTAAAGTAAGAAAAAAAAAAAAAAAAGATATATATATATCTAGAAAGCGATCCTTAAGCAGGAAGGCAAGGCCGGGTTGAGCCCCCCGCCCGCCTCCGCCGAGACTCCTCCCTGCGCCGCTCCTCCCTCGGAGGCCGGCGGGAGGGGAAATGGGGTAAAAGGGAGCGATTTTGGGAGCGGGGAGGGGACCCCAAGGCGTTTCTGGGGCCGTTTCTGAGCTTTTTGGGTCCGTCGTCCTTCTGCGGCTGCAGGTTTTTCGCCGCATTGCAACGGGCGCTGGTGGCTGCAGGGCCGGGGGGGTCAACGCTGCTGTGGGCTGGGCGGTGCCGCATGCCACACGCGTGTGCGGAGGGCCGGACACGCATGGGACACGCATGTGCACAACCAGGACACGCATAGGACGTGTGTGCAGAGGGCTGGGACACACGGGGACACGCGTGTGCAGAGGGCTGGGACACATGGGACGTGTGTGTACAGAGGGCTAGGACACACGTGGGACGTGTGTGCAGAAGGCTAGGACACGCGTGTGCAGAGGGCTGGGACACATGGGGACACGCGTGTGCAGAGGGCTGGGACACGTGTGTGCAGAAGGCTGGGACACGCATGGGACATGTACATGTAGAGGGCTGAGGACACGCATAGGACATGTGTGTAGAGGGCTGGGACACATGGGTACACATGTAGAGGGCTGGGACACATGGGACATGCATGTGTAGAGTGCTGGGACACGCGTGGGACGTGTGCATAGGGCTGGGACACATGGGACACGCACGTGTAGAGGGCTGGGACACACGTGGGACCTGCATGTGCAGAGGGCTGGGACACATGACACGTGTATGTGGAGGGCTGGGACACGCACGGGACACGTACAGAGAGCTGGGACACACGGGGACACGCGTGTGCAGAGCTGGGACACACATGAGACACGGGTGTGTAGAGGGCTGGGACACACGTGGGATGTGTATGTGCAGAGTTGGGGACACGTGGGGACACGCACGTGCAGAGGGCTGAGACACATGTGAGACGTGTGGAGAGGGCTAAACATACATAGGACATGTGTGCAGAGGGCTGGACATACATGGGACACGCGTGCATGCAACCAGGACGCCCAGGGGATAGGAGTGTGCGGAGGGCTGGGACACACGTGTGACGGGTCAGGACACACGTGTGGGGAGCAGGATGTGCGGAACACGCATGTGCAGAGGGCCAGGATATGCGTGGGACACGCGTGTGCGGAGGGCTGGGACACGTGTGCGCAGGGCGAGGACACACAGGGCATGTACATGTGCAGAGGGCTGGGACACACGTGCAGGGCCAGGACGCACAGGGGACACGTGCGTGGAGGGCTGGGACACGCGTGTGCAGTGTCAGGAGACACGGGGAAGACACACGTACGGGGCCGGGACACACAGGGGACACACGTGTGCAGGGGGCTTGACCACCCCAGGACACGTGTGCATGGAAGGCTGGAGCACGCGTGCGACACGCGGGGAGGGGGCAGGACACACATGCAACACGCGTGAGGCCGCCGCCGTCCCTACCTGAGCCCGCAGGACGGGTCCCTGCGCCCTCAGCACCTGCGCTCTGGGGAGAGAAACAGTTGGGGGGTGTGCGGGGGGGGCCCCCCCAAACCAGCCCTCCCATCACCCCGCTTTGGGGGGGCCCCCCATCACCCCACTTGGGAGCCCCCCCAAACCAGCCCCCCATCACCCCACTTTGGGGGCCCCCCCCAAACCAGCCCCCCCATCACCCCACTTTGGGGGCCCCCCATCACCCCACTTGGGAGCCCCCCCAAACCAGCCCCCGTCACCCCACTTGGGAGCCCCCCAAACCAGCCCCCCCATCACCCCACTTGGGGCCCCCCCAAAACCAGCCCCCCCATCACCCCCACTTTGGGGGCCCCCCCCCAAACCAGCCCCCCCATCACCCCACTTTGGGGGCCCCCCCATCACCCCACTTGGGAGCCCCCCCAAACCAGCCCCCTGTCACCCCACTTGGAGCCCCCCAAACCAGCCCCCCCATCACCCCACTTGGGGCCCCCCCCAAACCAGCCCCCCTGTCACTCCACTTTGGGGGCCCCCATCACCCCACTTTGGGGGCCCCCCCAAACCAGCCCCCCATCACCCCATTTTGGGGGGGGCCCCCCAAACTGCATTATAAATATTTTTATATAAATCCCCTTTCCCCCCCCCCTCCTCCACACACAAAACACAAAAAAAGTGATTTCCCCCCCCCCCCGCCTTTCTCTTTTTTTAAGCACTTTGCCCGTTTTCCCCTCTTTTTGCACCAAGGGGGGGGGGGGGGGGGGGGGGGGGTGGAGGGGTCAGGGTGCCGCAGCCTCGCCCCCACCCCGCACAACCTTCAGCCTCACCGTAGAGGGTGAGAGACGAGTTTCGGGGCTGAAAAAACGGGAGATGTATCGGGCAACGGGCGGAAACAAGCGATTTTGGGCAATTTTTATCAACTAGGGTTATAAATAAGGGGGGAAAAAGGGACAAAATGGGGAAAAAATAACTGACCATCGCTAGTCCGCGCCGTAGAAAAAGAGCGGTTGGGCTCTGCCGTGAGCGAAGGTGGATTTTGAGTCAAAAAACCCCAATATCGGCTCCGCCGTGAGCAAACTATGAGGGGGGGTGGGGTGAAAAGTGCATTCAGGGCGTGACCCGGCCCCAATTTTGGCCGATTTCAGCCCAATCGTTGCGAGTTCAGTGGGTCTTGGCGTACCGGGGGAGCAGGGGGGCACGGCGCCGGCGGGGCGGCCGCAGGGATGAAGACGTCCCGCGCCCAGGCAGCGGCATCATCATCATCTTCCTCCTCCTCCTCCTCGCCCCCCCCTCACCCCGCCCCGGGGGGGCGCAGGGCGGGCGCAGCGCAGGCAGGTGGGGGGGCCGGGGTCCCCGGGGTCCCTGCCGTAGGGGCGGGTGGCCCCGCTGTGGTGGGGGGGGTCTCTCCCGCCGCCAGGCCCAGTGCCAGGGCTCCGTCGCCATCACCTGCCGGGGGGGGTGGGGGGGGGCCGGGGAGGGGGGGGGGGTCAGGGAAAGAGGAAAACCCAACCACCAGATGCCCCACCCGTTTGGGGGTCAAACCCCGCGGTTTTGGGGCCAACACCCCCCCCCCCCCCCCAGTATTTGGGGCAGGGGGGGCTTAGAACAACCCCCTGAAGCGTTGGGGGAGTGCTGAATTTTGGGGGCTTGAACCCCCCCATTTTGGGGCTTAAACCCCCCCCCCCGCATTTTGGGGCCCAACTCCCCCCATTTTGGGGCTTAACGCCCCCCCCCCCACTTTGAGGTCAAACCCCCACATTTTGGGGCCTAAACCCCCCTATTTTGGGGCCTAACCCCCCCCCCCCCCCGCATTTTGAGGCTTAACCCCCCCTCCCTCCATTTTGGGGCCTAAACCCCCCGCCTGCATTTCGGGGCCAACCCCCCCCATTTTGGGGCCTAAACCCCCCCCCTCCGCATTTCGGGGCCAAACCTCCCCCCATTTTGGGGCCACACCCCCCCCCATTTTGAGGTTTCACACCCCCCCCATTTTGAGGTTTCACACCCCCCCCATTTTGAGGTTTCACACCCCCCCCCCATTTTGAGGCCAAAAAGCATCCAGGTTCCACAACCGAGCTGGTGTTAAATACCATCGGGCAGCAGCCGGTGCAATGGGGGGGTGGGGGGCCACCGCCACCCCCCCCCTTCCTGCCAGGGGGTGCGACCTGCCTGACCCCAAACCCCCACTAATTAACCTTAAAAATAAAAGCGGTTTTTAGAAAAACCAGATGTTTTTCAGCAGGGAAAGCGGCAGCAGAGGGCAAACCCGCAGTAAACCCTCAAATTTCCTTCCTTTTTTTGATCCTCGGCACGTTTTGGGGGTCTTTAAGGATATTTTTTTTTTGGTGGGGGGGTGGTGAGGGTCTCTAAGGGGTTTGGGTTTTTTTTTTTTTTTTTGCGGGGGGGTGAGATTAAGGGATTTTGGGTGTGTTTTCGGCAGGGGCGGCACCGACCTCCTCGCAGCAGTGGCGGCTGACGGCCGCCCGGTAACTCATCCGGGCCCAGAGGCGGTCGCGGCGGCGGAGGAAGCGGGGGAAGAGCCGGCGCCAGCGGCGGCCCAGCGCCCAGGGGAAGATCTGGTACTTGCGCTCCTCCTCGTCCTCCTCCATGTCGTTCGCCAGGTACCTGCGAGGGGGGGGGTGTGTGTGTGTGGGGGGGAAAACGGGGTGAATTCAGGGGGTTTTGGGGCAATTCAGCAAGCGGGGATAACGGGAGGCGGAGGGGGCAGCTCGGGGATCCCCCGTGACAGCTTGGGTTTGGGGTCTAACCCCCCTTCGGGGAGATTTAATGGCATCGTTAGAGCCCCGCTCCGTTACCGAGCGCTCTGGGGGAGCATCAGTAGAGCCCCCCCCCCCGCTTCGTTAGTGAGCAGACAGCCTCATTAGAGCCCCCCCCACCCCAGCGCTTCGTTAGTGAGCAGACAGCCTCATTAGAGCCCCCCCCCCACCCCAGCGCTTCGTTAGCGAGTAGACAGCCTCATTAGAGCCCCCCCCCACCCCAGCGCTTCGTTAGCGAGTGGACAGACTCATTAGAGCCCCCCCCCACCCCAGCGCTTCGTTAGCAAGTGGACAGACTCATTAGAGCCCCCCCCCACCCCAGCGCTTCGTTAGCGAGTGGACAGCCTCATTAGAGCCCCCCCCCACCCCAGCGCTTCGTTAGCGAGTGGACAGCCTCATTAGAGCCCCCCCACCCCAGCGCTTCGTTAGCGAGGTCATCCCGGGGTACATACAGGGCAGTGAAGAGGTTGATGCGGGTGTACTCGCTGGTGGGCAGGCCGGCGCGCTTGAAGTACGTCAGCGCCATTGCCAGCAGGTACTGGGAAACGAGGAAAAAAACCCGTGATTTTAGGCAAAATAAAAAAAAAAAGCCCTAAATTCAGGCAAAAAAAGGTGGGTTTTTTCTTAAAAAAAAGCGTGGTTTTTTTTGAAGGACTGACCTTATCGGAAATCCTGCAGCAGACGTCCGTTGACAGGAACGCCCGCACCACGTCGTCTTCTTCAAGAGGAGAAACAGTTATCACATAAAAAACAATTTTTTGGGGGAAAACCTCCTGGTTTGGGGGTTTGTAATAACACCAGGAATTTGGTTTTCCCTGTTTTTCCACAGGATTTCAGTGGGTTTGTGGCCGGTAACTCTTACCCAACAGGCTGAAGAAGGCTTCTCGCTCCTGGCGGTGCAGGTGGAGGCTCCGGGGGGTGCTGGCGGGGTTGGGGGGCTGCCCGCCAGCCCCCCCAAGTCCGGGTGCCGCTGGGGGGGGGGTCTCTCGCCGCCCAGGGGGGCTGGTGAGGCGGGGGGGCTGGCCTGGGGGAGAGGAGGGTGGTGGGGGAACGGCCCAAAGCCCCCCCCCAAAACCAGAGCGAGCCTTCAATATCCCCCCCCAAAAGCTCCGAGTGCCCCCAAAAGGCTCAAGATCCCCCCCAAAACTAGACCAACCCTTTAACCCCCCCAAAGTCCCAAGCCCCCCAGAACAGACCAGCCACCCCAATCGCCCCCCAAAAAAACAGACCTGGACCTCAGAGCCCCCCAAAATCAAAGCAAACCTTTAACCCCCAAAAGCCCTAAGCCTCCCCCAAAACCAGACCAAGTGCCCCAAGCCCCCCCAAACAGACCAAACACCCCAAAGCCCCCCAAAAACAGACCGACCCTCCACCCCCCAAAAAGAGACCGATCCTTTAACCCCCCCAAACGCCAAGAACAGACCGACCATTCAAAAAACGATCCCCCCCCCAAAATGCCAGACAAAGCCCCCCAAACTGTCCGAGCACCCCAGACCTCCACTAAAAAGCTCCAAATCCCCCCCCCAAAACCAGGTGAAATGGTTCAAACACCCCAAATCCCCCCCAAAAAGCTCCCAATCCCCCCCCCCCCCCAAACCAGACCCCTCATTCAAGCCAAAGGACGCAAGCGAAATCCCGAGCGGCATCTCCCACCCCACCACAAAACGTGGTTTCTGAAGGGCTCATTTTACCCCAAAACCCACTTTTTTTTCCCCAGCGCTTTCGAGCATCAGGCAGTGCCAGTTTCAGCCCCACCATTGCCCCCAATCAGGCCCGGGGTCATTAGCGAGCAGTAACGAAGCAGGGCAGCCCCCCTGCACCCCAACTCGGCTCCTGGTACCATCCCAACGGCTGTGCCAAAAACCACCATTTTAAGGCTCTGGATCCCTTTTCAGCACTTCCAAGCTCTTCCGAATGCAAAAATTTAGGTTTTTAGGTTGGGTTTTTTTAAAGAGTCAGGAATAATTGTGGCTGAGGCAAATATGTAAATCAGCTGCTACGGGCTTTTCGCGGAATAATGAGGGCTCCATCCCCGGGGAAGCCTCAGGTTGGGAGTAACCACATTGACCCGATTTTCTCCATCTATTTACTATTTTAAGGAAGTAATTTTAGGGCAAAAAAAAAAGGTATTAAGACAAAAAATGCCTCCCATTTCGATAAACTCCGGTTTAACTCATTCTTATTCCCCTGTGGCACAGGAACAGCACAGAAATTCCCTCCTCCAGCCCCAAAACAGAGTAAATTAAGACACCATCTGGTTTCCCCAACAAGAAAAAAAAAAGATCTCCTTTTAAGTTTAAGCTTTTCTTAAATTAATATTTTATGGTAAGATTTAGGGCACTGAATTTTGCCTTCTGCTGCCAGACCACCACACCAAGCCCCGCTGATCTCAGACAACCCCCATTTAAAGCAGCAACTCAGCACACCGCGCTTGCACCTCAATTCCCTCGCTCCCCTCTGTTTATCAAATTGGGATTTTTTTTTCATCGATTTTTGCATTATTTAAGCAAGTAATTTGCTTAAATATTGCATAATTCGCAATAATGCAATTGATATTTGCATTATTTACGCAGCCGCATGGGGAGAAGGGAGTTTGAGAGGTGCACGCTCCGTACCTTGCCGGAGGAGGAAGGGACACGGAGAGCATCCAGCCGAAATCTTGCCATCAGCTCCGAGCGATACTCTTTACAAAGCCCTGAAATACCTCAAAAAACACCTGTTGGAAGTTAAACCTGTAGTTGGGGGGGGAAGACCTTTTTTAATTAAAAAAAGCCAACCTAGTAGTCCTGGCTTAGAAAGCCAAGCTGCTTTAAAGGGGCTGGAGATGGGGGAACAGCAGCTGAGCTGCCCCCAAATAGATGATACCTGCCCCAAAAAATAAAGATACACCTGCCCCAAAAAATAAAGATACACCTGCCCCAAAAAATAAAGATACACCTGCCCCAAAAAATAAAGATACCTTAACCACGGGAGTGCCAGCCTTTGAAAGATTTGAATTTTTTTTTAATACCTGCTATAGGGGTCAGGTGCTGAAAAGGGTAAAAAAAAACCAGAATAAATAAAGCAATTTAGGCCTAGAATAGCTCGTCTCAGTCAAAGGGATAATAAAGACAACAGATTTACCACCCCCCCCAAATAAGAGCACACTTATCTTCAATAAAAAGTCAAAAGACACCTTGGTTTGCAGGTTTTATTACCACTCCCCAGCACCCAACCTCAACCGCCTGGCACCACAGGGAGAAGGGACACGTCTCGCCCCTGCAGCTGCTCAACAACCACCCTGAAAACTATTAAGAAAATAATAAAATCCTTTTTTATTTCTCATTTCGGGGCACTTCAGTAGGATTACCATCACCCAGCCGCCAAGGCACGGCTTGCCACCTCCTTGGGACATGAAGACATTGTGGTGGTTTCCTCAAAAAAGCACCACAAATTATAAGAAAAAGAGCATTTTTACTCCTGTATTAGCGCATCCTGCCATTCAAAACCATTTATTTGTGCTCAGGGGCACCAAAGTTTGGCTTCAGTGAGGTAAGAGGGGTATAAATCTCCTCTCTCGCCCTCCTCAGAGGATTTTCCAAGCAAATGGAAGAACACTTCAAGGGCTGCACTTGCCTCCCCTCCTTTGATCCCATGGCAGAATCGGGACACAGCACACGGGGACAGCAGAGCCCCCAGAGCTTTAAATCCCCCCTCCGCACTCCCCTAAAAACCCTCTTCCCTCACCACAATGGATGTTAGGCACTGTGCCCCACTGTTGCCTCACAAATCAAGGAGAGCAGGGAAAATAAAAGGATTTACAGAGTTGTTTTCACCTCACGGCACCAAGGCTCAGTCTCCCCTCAAGCAAGCAGGGTGGAAGGAAGCAATTTTACCTCATGGCGCCCCCTTTTTCCCCTCAGAAACGGGGGAAGGCGGAGAAATCACCTCAGGGAGCAACGACGACACCGCGCTGCGCCCAACCACTTTTCCCGCCTTTTTCCTCTCACCTGAGCAGAGCGCGCGACAAGGGCGGCGCGCGCCGCGAGGGAAGAGCCAAACCGACCCCGCCCCTCCGCCGGGCGTCGTCTTCTATAGGCAGTGCGCCCGCGACGCCAGCCAATCAGAAGGCGGAGAAGGAAGAGGCCGCCTCCCACTCTCCCCGTCCGTCACCCGCCGCTGTCTGTCAAAGGCGGGAAGGCGGGACGGTGGGCGATGCTATCCAATCACAGGCGCGAAGCAGCGGAGGAGGCGTCGCTGATAGGCTGGGCTCGGTGAGGAGGGGCAAGTGTGAAGGGTGGGGCGCAGCGTGCGTTCCCCCTCCGCGGGGCCGGGTGACGGATTTAGGGGTTTTCTGAGGAAAACAGGGGCGGGAAAAGGGCTGTGAAGCGCCCAGAGGGGACACAAACCCATCGAGTGTGACGTGAGGTATGAAAAAGGGGCAGAAAAAGGCAAATCTAGCCCAATTTGGCTCTCCCCAGGTGGCTGAGGGGGACTGGGGGCTTCCCGCCAGCCCGAGAAGGGGGGGAAACGGGGGATTAGTCCCCCCGCCAAGGCTGCGCGGGGAGGAGAGCGGGGAGGGCTGAGGCCGAGCGCAACTCATCGCCTCCTGCCGCCCCTCCCCTAGCAACAGCCGCTGACTAAGAGGCGCCCCGCGGTCTTTTTTTTCTGATTGGCCGAGCGCCGCGGGGACTGGCCAATGAGAGCGAGACACGGGACCCTTGGCGTTCCCGCCCACCCAAGCGCCGGCTGCGGGGCAGCTCGGACCGTACCAAGTGCGGGCGTGTGTGTGGGGGGGAAATCCCAGCGGGGTTGAGGGGTTCGTGGGCCACCCCCGCCACGCCGCGCGTGGGAGGCAGGCGGGGAAGGGGGACCCTCAGCATCTCCCTCGGGAAGAGCCGTTATGGGGGAGCAGGGTGTGTGTGCGGGGAGCAGCGGGGAAGTGACCCCCCCCGGATCCCCCCGCCGTGCAGCGGGTGGTGCAGCCCGGGCGGAAGTGAGGTGTCGCGCGCTGAGGCGCTTCCGGTGGGGGAGCGGCCTGAGGCGGGGGGGGGGGGGTGCGGCGGCGGCGGCGGCGGGGCTCGATCCGAGTGAGTGCGGGGGGGGGGGGGCGACGACACCGGGCCTGAGGGAGGGGGGAGCACCGGGGGGGGGGGCTTGGGGCGGAGCCGGAGCGAAAAGGGGGGGTCCGAGGGGCCCGGTGACACGTTGGGCCCCTGGTGGAGTAGGGGGCGTGAGGGGAGGGGCGCGGATATCGGGGGGGTACGTGGGGGGGGGATCAGGGACATGGGGGAGGGGGGCACCTGGAGGGTGGGGGTATGCGAGGGGGGGCTTGGAGAGATCGGGGGTATTGGGGGCACTGAGAGGGGCAGGGGTTTGGGGGGGGGGGGCGCTTGGGGACGGGGTGGGGGGGCACAGGTGACGTGAGAGGGGGAACGGGGGCCGTGGGGACGTTTAGGGGAACAGGGGACATGGGGGGCGTGAAGGTTGGGGCCCGAGGGTGGACAGGGCAGGGGGAGCTGGGGGACGGACGGACGTTGGGGGACACCTTGAGGGGCATGGGGGGACACCTGGAGGGCTGGGACACGGAGGTGGGGACGTTGGGGACACCTGGGGGGGGGGATGTGAGGGGGGACACGGAAGGTTGGGGCCTGCGGTGGGGCTGAGCGCGGGGTCTGTGGTGTGAGGGGGGGACAGGGGACTTGGCGGGGGGGACAGGGGATATGAGAAGGGGTGTGGGGGCACGAAGTGGGGCAGGGGGGTGTCGGGGGGAGCTGGGGGGGGGGGGGGGGCCCAGAGGAGGGGTGGACTGACTGTCACCTGAGGGGCTGGGAGCGGGGAGGGGGACATGGGACATGGGGGGGGGGGGTGGACAGAGAGGTGCTGTGACCAGGGGGGCTGGGGGGGGGAGTCTGGCCCCCGCTGCAGGGGGGGAGAGGGCAGGGGGGGGACAACAAGGAGGTGGGGAGAGCTGGGGACAGGGACAAGGAGGTGGCACTTGGGGGAGAGTTGGGGACGAGGAGGTGACACCTGGGGACACGGGAGAAAGGGACGTGGCGGCCGGTGACACCGAGTATGTAGGACACGGGCTGGTGGCACCGCCAGGAGCGTTTTTGGGGCAGAAAAGCTCCATTTGAAGCTGCACGTTTCTCGTTACCCGCAGGAATCCTTAGCGGGTTAAAAAAACCCATTAAGTCGTTGGCGGCATCGTTAGTTTTAGGGTCTGGTTTTCCTCTCGGGCCCAGAAATCACCCCAAAAAGGGGTTTGGCCGCGCCCTGAAGATGGGAGGGCGGCCGTTTCATCCCCGATTTTACACTAAGCGGTGTGTGGGGGGGGTGTTTAAGTGAAAATCCCTTTTTTTTGGGGGTGCGATTGGATGGTTTTCAATCTGGCAGGCCGAGCCGGGGAGATGCTTTGCACGGCGGTGGTGATGGCGGGGAGCCTGGCGCTGACGACAGCGGTGGTGGCTCACGCCTATTACCTGAAGCACCAGTTCTATCCCACCGTGGTTTATCTCACCAAATCCAGCCCCAGCATGGCCGTGAGTACCCGGTTAATTAATTAGCGGCGGGTAATTAACCCGCACGGCCGGGGTGGGGAACGAGCCTCCCAGCTCGCACGGCAGCTTCGGGGGGGGGGGGGGGGGGGGAAGCTGCGGGGGGGGGTGGGAGCCTCTCATCGCGGCTCACTTCTGCTTTTGGTGATGGAAACGGGTCGTTTTCTGTTTAACGGCACTCACCGAAAACGCCGGGGATCCCCTGGGGAGAGCGAGCGCCTGCGCCGAGAGCTGCCGCAGCGCCGATCGGCGCTCGGGGAGGGTGGGAAGACGCCGCTGCCACCTCCCCCTGCCTGCGCCGGAGCCCTCGGGGAGCCCCGAAACGGGGTTGGGGCCGAGCCGGTACCCGATTGCCGTCTCTTCCATCCCCTGGGACCCAAATTCGCGGCGCCAAACCTTCCCCTGCATCCAGTTGTCACTGAAACGTGTTTCGGCTGCGCCGCGGCTCCTTCCCCGTCGCCTCCTTCCCCGTCACCTCTTTCCCCTCCCCGTTTTCCCCCCGCAGGTTCTCTACATCCAGGCTTTCGTGTTGGTTTTTCTCCTGGGTAAATTTATGGGCAAGGTGTTTTTCGGGCAGCTGCGGGCAGCGGAGATGGAGGTGAGCGACGGCAGGGAACGGTTTAAATTCGGTGCCCGGGGACGGGCAGATCCGTTGCCGGCGTTGGAGGCGGCATCGGTGCTGTTGGGGGGGTTAAAGCCCTCAGGGATGTGCGGATACAGAGGGGTTTTGGGGGGATTTTGGACCCCGAGACGCCTTTGGTTCCATTTTGGGGGGGATTTTGGACCCCGAGAGGCCTTTGGTGCCATTTTGGGGGGGGATTTTGAACCCCAAGAGGCCTTTGGCTCTGCTTTGGGGGGGGATTTTGGACCCCAAGATGCTTTGGTTCCATTTTGGGGGGGGGATTTTGGACCCCAAGATGCCTTTGGTTCCATTTTGGGGGGGGATTTTGGACCCCAAGAGGCCTTTGGTTCCATTTTGGGGGGGGGTTTTGGACCCCGAGATGCCTTTGGTTCCATTTTGGGGGGGGATTTTGGACCCCAAGATGCCTTTGGTTCCATTTTGGGGGGGGATTTTGGACCCCAAGATGCCTTTGGTTCCATTTTGGGGGGGGATTTTGGACCCCAAGAGGCCTTTGGTTCCATTTTGGGGGGGGATTTTGGACCCCGAGAGGCCTTTGGTTCCATTTTGGGGGGGGGTTTTGGACCCCGAGATGCCTTTGGTTCCATTTTGGGGGGGGGGTTTGGACCCCGAGATGCCTTTGGTTCCATTTGGGGGGGGATTTTGGACCCCAAGAGGCCTTTGGTTCCATTTTGGGGGGGGATTTTGGACCCCGAGAGGCCTTTGGTTCCATTTTGGGGGGGGATTTTGGACCCCGAGAGGCCTTGGGCACCGTTTTGGGTTCAAAAACGGGGGGTGAAGGCTGGGGGGAAGCCCCCCTCACCGCCCTCCCCCTCTCCCGCAGCACCTACTCGAACGGTCGTGGTACGCCGTGACGGAGACCTGCCTGGCCTTCACCGTCTTCAGGGACGACTTCAGCCCTCGCTTCGTCGCCCTCTTCACTCTCCTCCTCTTCCTCAAGTGCTTCCACTGGTTGGCTGAAGACCGGGTGGACTTTGTGAGTGCCGGGTGGCGAGAAAACGGGCGTAAAAAAGCCTTTTTTGGGAAAAGCTCAAGCCTTTCTCCACCTCTTTTGCAGATGGAAAGGAGCCCCAACATCTCCTGGCTCTTCCACTTCCGTATCGTCTGTGAGTATCTTGTTTTTCCCCACCCTGGGCCGGATCCTGCCCGGCCGCGGGCGTTTCACCGTTTGGCGCGGTGCCGGCGGCTGGTCAGGAAAGATAATTTTGGCAACGCGTTTGCATACGACCCGGGGGGGAAGAACCTGGTGCAGCCGAGCGGTGCAACCGTCGGCGCTCGATAAACCTTGTGAGGGCGGTCTCGTTAACGAGAGGGAGCGTTAACGGGGCTGCAGAGGGAGCGGGACGGGGTTGCTGGGGGTTTAACGAGCTCCGGCTTTGCCGGGTGGAAAGAACATGAGGCCGGATCCGCGGCAAAATACATTCCTGCTTCTGGAGAAGGGGATTTAGGGACGTAAAAATCATCTTTTGATGGAATTGGGGGGGTTTTGGTGAGACACGAGGACGCAAGACGTGGCTCGAAGCAGAGGGGGGCGTCGAAACGAGACAGCCTCGTTACCGGGACGCGTTAATTCAGCCCTTCGTTAGCGCGGAGCCGTTTAGCCCCCGCCCCCCGACACCGATGCCCCTCGAGGGGCCTGCTCTTCCGATGGGATACGTTTTGGGGTGTGACCCTCGGGAGCTTCAGCTTTCGGGGGTCTCCCCCCACCTCGAGGCTCGTTATCTCCTCTCCTCGTTATCCCCTCATCCCGATTTCTTTTCCCCCGCCGCAGCCCTGATGTTCCTCCTGGGAATCCTGGATTTCCTCTTCGTTAACCACGCGTACCACAGCATCCTCACGCGAGGAGCCTCTGTCCAGCTCGTCTTCGGCTTCGAGGTAGGAGATGGTTTCCTCTCGGGGGACGGACAAACCTCCCGCCTCCGTCCCTGGGACGGACAAACGGCTCCTCGACCGGGTCCCGACGCCCTACCCTGCTCTTCCTCCCCGCAGTACGCCATCCTCATGACCATGGTCCTCACCATCTTCATCAAGTACGTCCTGCACTCCATCGACCTGCAGAACGAGAACCCGTGGGACAGCAAAGCCGTCTACATGCTCTACACGGAGCTCTTCACGGGTACGTTGTCCTCTGTCCTCCTTTTTTCTCCTCGTCCCACCCAATTTTGGGGGTTGGGGGGGGGGGAGGGCGCGGCTTTCCCATCTGGGCCTGGCCCGATAAAGCTCGATACATCGTTGTGAAGCTCAATTAGCCGTCGCTCAACGAAGACGGGAAGCCTTAGGTGGTGCCGAGCAGCACCCGAAGCTCTGATCCGTCTTCGTTAACGAGCTGGATGACAGGGCGGAGCGTTCCCTCGGCCGCTTTGCCGTGACACCAAACCGGGAGGAGTTGGCTGAGGTGCCCGCGGGGGGTCACGCCGGCGGTCCAGAGGGACCTTTTCCAGCTGGGGAGAAACGGTCCAGGAAGAACCTCACGAGGTTTAACGAAGGGCCGGGCCAAGATCCCGCAACCCCCGGCACGAGTATACGCTTGGGCGACGGTTCAACCGGGGGTTCTGGCGGCCAGAAGCCGCCGCCGAGGGCCGCCGGCGTCCTGGGAGGGTTGCCAGCAGGTTGAGGGAGGTGAATCGGGGGTGGTGAGGCCACCGCGCCTGGAGACCCGAGTCCGCTCCCGGCCTCCCCGCTCCGAGAGAGCCTGGGACGTGCTGGAGAACGTCCCGACGAAGGGACCGGAGAGGCTGAGGGAGCTGGGACTGGTTGCTCGGCAGAGGTAGGTGGCGCCGTCTCCGGCCTCGGAGAGGCTCGAAAACTGTTGGGTCACGGTCTTGGACGAGCAGCTCTTGGGGACCTGCTCGAGCCGGATGGTTGGAGCGGGTGACCTTGGAGGTCCCGTCCCACCCTCAACCGACCTCCGGTCGTCCGAGAACGAGACCCCGACGCGCTTCTTTCCCTCAGGCTTCATCAAAGTCCTCCTCTACATGGCCTTCATGACCATCATGATCAAAGTCCACACCTTCCCGCTCTTCGCCATCGCCCCATGTACCTGGCGATGAGGTGAGTTGACTTCGGTGCGGCCTCCGGCGCCGGCGCGGCTGCCGGCACGGCGTCGGCTCGATCCCGGCCCGTCCCGGGTCTCGTTCCAGGCAGTTTAAGAAAGCGGTGGACGGACGCCATCATGTCCCGCCGGGCCATCCGCAACATGAACACGCTGTGAGTAACGTGGAGGAGGCGGCAGCTTCCGCCCCCTCCCCGGGCGCTCTGAGCTCCGTCGGCGTCTCCTCGGTGGTGGCTTTTGAGGTGGGATCCACCGAAAAGAAAACCAACCCCAAAAACCCCAAACTTGAGGAAAACGCCTCATTTGCCGCACGGGAAAGAGCTCGGAAGGACCCTGTAGGGTGACGGGGTCGCGGATATCTCAAACTCCTCCTGCCAAATACCTTAATTTAACCAAAAAAAAACCGGTGGGGAGGGGTCGGCTGGCGAGTGGGGAGGACCCGGAAGTCCCGCTGCCTTCCCATGTCCCCCCTCGAAGCCCCCTAAAACGGCGGGAAGGGGTTGTTGGGTTTTTTTTTGTGGGGTTTTTCCCCGCCCCGGCGTTTTCCACCTGACTCTCTCCTCCCCGGCGCAGCTACCCCGACGCCACGCCGGAAGAGCTGCAGGCCGATGGACAACGTCTGCATCATCTGCCGCGAGGAGATGGTGACGGGCGCCAAGCGTTTGCCGTGCAACCACATCTTCCACACCAGGTGGGTGAGGAACCGGGGTGGCCCACGCTCCCCGTGTCCCGTCCCCCGCCCCGATTTCGGCCTCTCCGGCGTTTTTGATGTTCTCGGTGAGGCGGCGGTGAAATCACCGCCCCGCTCGGCGGGGGGGGGGGGGGGGGGGGGGTGTTTTGGGGAGGTCTTTGTCCTCCGCCGTGACGTTGCCGTGCGGTTAACGGTGTCCGTCTCCTCTCCAGCTGCCTGCGGTCGTGGTTCCAGCGCCAGCAGACGTGTCCCACCTGCCGCATGGACGTTCTCCGGGCTTCCCTCCCGGCACAGCCGCCTCCCGAGCCGCCGGAGCAAGCCCCGCCACCTCCCCAGACCCCCCAAGTTCCCCAGCCCCCCAACTGTGAGTCTCCTTTGCGCCCCCGATATCGCCCCTCCGCGGTGGGACGGGTGCCCCCAGCCGCCGGTTACCCGTCACCGCGCCAGGTTGAGCTTTGCCGGGGTGGTTGACCGCGGCGCTGGAGGAACAAAGAGCCGGAGAATTGGGTTGGGAGGTCGAGTCCCTGCGGGTGACGGACGCGAGCCGGGGTGGTATTTCCGCCTGTGACAGCGTTTGTTCGGGGAAACTCCTGCTGGCACGGTTAAGCCCGGTTATGCGGCATCCAACCGGTGACCTGGGCGCGTTCCGGCTGGCTGCGGTGAAGGAAATTTGGGCGTTGGGGGCTCTCACCGCCCTCTTCTCCCTCTGCAGTTCCCCAGGGAGTCCTTCCCCCTTTCCCCCCGGGAATGTTTCCCTTCTGGCCGCCGGTTGGTCCCTTCCCGCCGGTTCCCGGCGTTCAACCGCCCAACGGCGCCGAAAATGCTGCGCCGAGCTCCGGCGCCGCTTCGGGTGAGTTTTCTCCCGAAATCTGAGGGGGCCGGCGCTGCCGAAATGGGGCTCCCTCCTCCCCTGCCCACCTTCAACGTCCTTTTGTCGCCGCAGCCGCCAGGGCCCGGTGACGCCCGCCAACGCCGGATCGGAAGCCGCGGCAGCGGGGACGGTGCCGGGTCTTCCTTTCCCACCGCCGTGGATGGGAATGCCGTGGCCGCCCCTCTTCGGTAAGCAAGGGACGGGGAAGGATTTTGGGGTTCACCCCTGGGGCCCTCCCCTCACTCTTCTTCTCGCCGCAGGCTTCCCGCCGATGCCGGTGCCGCCGGCCGGCTTTGCCGGCTTGACGGAGGAAGAGCTTCGAGCCATGGAGGGCCACGATCGGCAAAACCTGGAAGCGCGGTTACAGTGTCTACAGAACATCCACACCCTCCTCGACGCCGCCATGGTGCAGATCAACCAATACCTGACGGTCCTGGCCACCATCGGGTAACGCCGGAAAGAAAAGGGGGGGGGGGGGGCGGGATTTTGGGGGTGTCTGGAGCGGCGGGGCAAGATTTGGTTACGGCAAAGCCGCGCCCTGCCTGAAAACTCCCCCAAATTGCCCCTCAGATCGGATTTATTGTTTTGTTTCTCCCCCCCCCTCCCAGGTCGCCCCGGCCCGCCGCCCCCCGGCCCCCCTCCGCCCGGGAGACCCCCGCCGAGGAACCCACCCCGCTCCGCTCGCCCGGCAGCCCTTCGGCACCCGCCGCCGCCGCCGCCGGTGCGTGAGGGAGCTACGGGGCGGGGAGACCCGTCGGCGCCGGCCGGGTGGGGGGGAAAACGGGAGTCTTGGGGAGGGGGGGGGGGGCCGACTGCCCCCCAAAACCACCGCCGTACCCTTTTGTAACCGTCTAATTGTAGCTGTTCCGTCACCGGCTAATTACCTGCGGTCGTTAATTGCTCCGTTAATCAGCCGCCTGTAGCCCCGGTGTCTGCGGTTTAGGAGCGGAATCCCCCGTTTAAAACACCGCCGGGGCGCCAGTCCCGAGCCTGGCTCGTGGTTAAAACTGAGTTTCCCGGTTTTACCGGAGGCTAAACTGGCGCCTTTCCCCTTTACCAGATCCCACCGCGCCGGCGGGCGCCGAAGGCTTCGCCGCCGAAGAGGAAGAGGAGGAAGAGGAGGGCGGTGAAGGCTCGTCCTCCGCTGGACGAACCCGACACGGCGGAGCTTCGCCGCCGCCGGCTACAGAAAACTGGCGTCGCCGCCGGCAGCCTCGCACTGACGCCCGCCGGTTGTGCCGCGGACGCGCCACGGGCACCGTTCGGGGGGTGCCGACCCCTCCTCCTCGGCGTTTCCGGAACCTCGGACGCTGCGAGCCGGACAGCGCCCCTTTTTCTGCCTTCCCCCCCCCCCCATTTTTCGCCGAAACCCCTGTCGGGAACCAAAACCGGTTCCCGGCTACGCCCGTTGGCGCCCCTAAAACGTTGCCGGCCCTTTTTTCCCCCGCGGCACCGTGGCAAACGGCCGCGTTTCTTCACCTGTTTTTCCCCGTTTATCCCCGTTTTCACCCCAGTTCTCTCTACCTCTCCAGCGAGCCGGGAGCTGGTGCGTGGTTTCAGAGCCCGCGGTTGCGCGTTTCGGGGGTAACCGCGCCCGTTCCGGGGCGGTAATTAAGGATGGAGGGGGTGGGGGGGGGGTTTGATCGCGGTGACGGTGATCAAGCGAGTGCCGGCGCCGCTTGAAATTGCTCCAAATCGCCCGGTTTGAACCCAAAGTCCGTCTCCCGGCTGCGGAGCGGGTTGTCACCGGCGGCGGCAACGCGGCCGAAACCCCCTCGAGCTGCGTCCGCTTCGAGTTGCCCGCCGCTTTACCGGGGGTACCGGGGATTTCGGGGCGCCGCGCCCCCGCCGCCCCGCCCCGGCTTTCACCTACCCCCCCCCCCTCGTTAGCAAACGAGCTCGTTAACAGTATTAACCCCGTCAGCTCCCCGGGAAAGCCGCTTCCCGCGCCGAAACATCCCCCCCTCGAAGCCCGTCGGGGGGGGAACCGCGGTGCCGATCGGCGCCTCTCCGGCACCGCACGGCAACTTAATAAACCCCCCGAATCCTCCGCCTGACCCCGACCGCGTTCCCTACCCGGCGCCGCGGCGCGCCCAAACTGAGTTTTTACCGGTTTCGCTCCGCCGGCGGCGCCGGGAGGCGGTCGCGTTTGGGGGTTTTTTTGGGTTGGTTTTTTTTTTTTTGGTCACCTTCCGCTTCCCGACCGCCAAACTTCCGCCTCGTTTCCTTCGCCGGCGGTCGGCGACGGCTCGGGCGCCGTTGGCGGCGGCGAGGCGCGTGCCGGCGCCTTCGCCGAGCAAAGAAACCCGGTGACGGCGCCGCCGCCGCCTCTTCCCGCCGCGTTTCTTCTCCGCGCCAGGGACGCCGCGACTCTTCAGTGCCTCTTTGAACCGAAAAGGGCTTCGAGGAGCCCAAATATCTCAGGGAAAAAAAAACCAAAACCGCGTTCGGAGACGGCGGCAACCGGAGCGTTTCGGGGGCGGAAACCTGTTTGCACCAAAAAGCGGTGGCGGCGAGAGGACGGCGGGGGGTGAGGAGCCGGCGGCGGGTGATTTATTTGGGGGGGGGGGGGGGTTGGGTGGAGGGAGCGGGGAACGGTTATTTTCGGTCACGAGGCCGATTTTCTTCTCCCTGCCCTGAAATTTTCGGCTCGCGGTGCCCGAAACTTGAGCGTCCGGAGGAGGAATTTCGCAGGAACGAGGCGGCGACGGGAGAACGTCGAGGAGCCGCGTCGGGGAGTCGATTTTTTTTTTTTATTTTAAGCCTTTTGGGGGTTTCGTTTTCAATATTTTGAGCCAAAATCATGAATTTCCGTGGCCGGTTCTGTTTGACGTTGGGCTTTGGTTTGGGGGTTTTTTTGGGGTGGGGTTTTTTTTTTTGTTTGGGGTTTTTTGGTGTTTTTATTTTGGTGGATTCCTCAAAATTTTCCGTCGTTTTGGGGTGGAAACCGCGGGGAGGGAACGAAGAGGCGCAGGTGACCGGACTGGGGCTGTTTGACACCCACCCCCCCCCCCCAAACCGTTCCCTTTCACCCCAAAACCGTTTCCTTTCCCTTTTTGGGTGGCGTCGGCGTCGGGAGGAATTATTTAATTTGTAAATAATGTATAAATTTGTAATAGCTTAATTGTAAATACAGGGGAATAAAGGTTGCAGTAAAGCTCGGCGCTCTTCCCTTGGTCGAGGGGGTGGTTGGCCGCTCTAGGCCCGCCGCGCTGTCTCTCTGGTCACTCAACGAGCCGTGGTTCCTTCCCCTATGGTTGGTCAAGAGCGGGTTGACCGCTCTGGTCTGTCTTCCCAGAGCGTCTCTATGGTTGTTCTAGCCATTGTCCTGGTGTGTTCCCCCCCCCCCATGGTTGTCATAGAGACCTCCGTCTCTATGGTTGTCACGGAGCCTCCTGGCCGCTCTGGCCTCTCTTCCCGCCGTGTCTCGATGGCTTTGGAAGAGAAAGCCGGCGTCGCTCTAGCCGGCTGCCGCGTCTCTATGGTGCGCGCCTCGTCTCGACGGTGTGCGCCGAGGCCCTAGGGCTCCTCCCGCCCGGCAGGCGGCGCTTGCTCCGCCCCGCCCCCGCTCTGGCCCGCCGCCGCCGCCTCGCTGGCTGCCTCCATCCGGGTCCCGGCGCCGCGCATGCGCGCTGGGCTGGCGGCGCGGCGAAATGGCGGCGGAGGGGCCGGAGGCTCCGGCCAGCCCGGGCCGCGGTGGGGCCGAGGGGGCGCTGGGGGACGGCGGAGACGGCGGTACCGGCCCCCCCGGTGAGCCGGGGAGGGGGGAGAAGGCCTGGGGGGGGGGCGTTGGGGCGTGAGGTGAGGCGAGGCGGGGGGGCGGCGGCGGCGTTGGGGGGTGAGGTAAGGCAAGGCGGGGGGCCTGAGGGGTAGGGGGTGGGGGCGAGGTGGGGAGGGGGCTGCGGGGCAGGTCTGGGGGCAGATGGGCCGGGGGGGGGCGGGGGGGGGGGAGGGGGAGGCTATGGGGCAGGGGGATGTGGGGTGGGGGTGCTGAAAGTGGAGGTTGACGGGGCGGGATGGGGTTGGGGTGCCGCAGCGGGGCGCGAAGTGGGAGGGGGCAGAGCCAGGGGGGCACCAGGGGGCCGTGAGGTGCCCCCAGGGGACCCCCTCCCCCCCCCCCCTCAGGTTCCTGGGTCCCGTCCCCCCCCCCCCCCCCAACCACGGGGCGAGGGCAACCCATCGTTAACGACGGTGCATCGTCGTGTCCCTGTCCCGTGTCGTCCCGTGTCCCCCCACCCCAGCCCCCGTGGCAGAGCTGCCGCCCCCAGCCCCCAGCGCCACCGAGGAGGAGCACAGCGACGCTGCCGTCCCCCCCCCCCCCCGTCCCACAGAGCTGCAACGGCGCTGCCGCCGCCCCCCCCGAGCCCGAGGAGCCCCCCCCGGCCGCTCCCGAGGAACCCCCGCCCCCCCGGGACCCTGAGCCCCCCGCGGAGGAGCCCACCCTCACCTACCCCCTCGACTTCGAGAAGTTTTGGCAGGCGGCGCGCAACAACCCCCACGACTTCACCGCCTGGACCGAGCTCCTGCAGTACGTGGAGCAAGAGGTAATTAAAATCTTCGTTAAGGCGCGCCGGCCCCGTTAAAACCTTCGTTAAAGCTCGTCCTGAGCCGCCGGCCCCGTTAAAACCTTCGTTAAAGCTCGTCCTGAGCCGCCGGCCCCGTTAAAACCTTCGTTAAAGCTCGTCCTGAGCCGCCGGCCCCGTTAAAACCTTCGTTAAAGCTCGTCCTGAGCCGCCGGCCCCGTTAAAACCTTCGTTAAAGCTCGTCCTGAGCCGCCGGCCCCGTTAAAACCTTCGTTAAAGCTCGTCCTGAGCCGCCGGCCCCGTTAAAACCTTCGTTAAAGCTCGTCCTGAGCCGCCGGCCCCGTTAAAACCTTCGTTAAAGCTCGTCCTGAGCCGCCGGCCCCGTTAAAACCTTCGTTAAAGCTCGTCCTGAGCCGCCGGCCCCGTTAAAACCTTCGTTAAAGCTCGTCCTGAGCCGCCGGCCCCGTTAAAACCTTCGTTAAAGCTCGTCCTGAGCCGCCGGCCCCGTTAAAACCTTCGTTAAAGCTCGTCCTGAGCCGCCGGCCCCGTTAAAACCTTCGTTAAAGCTCGTCCTGAGCCGCCGGCCCCGTTAAAACCTTCGTTAAAGCTCGTCCTGAGCCGCCGGCCCCGTTAAAACCCTAATTAAAACTCACCCTGCCCCAAACCACCCAGAATCTTCCACTGCCCCGGGCTGCTTTTCCTCGCGACGGAGGCGATCCTTCATGTGTCGTTATTAACTTCAATTAATAAATAGATTATTAGAAAACCTCTAACACTAAACAGCCTTTATGAGTGTTACAAAACCCCCTGGTTTTACCCCAAAACCCCCTGCAGAACCACCTCTTCGCCGCCCGCAAAGCCTTCGACGCCTTCTTCGCCCACTACCCCTACTGCTACGGCTACTGGAAAAAATACGCCGACATGGAGCGTCGCTTCGACTGCAGCCGGGAGACCGAGGAGGTGGGGGGGGCCCCGATGTTTTGGGGTGTCTCCCCCCCGGTTTCCCCTCTTTGCTGGGCAGACGGGGGTGTTTTGGGGATCCCTGTGCCATTTCAGGGTGTTACCCCCCCCCTGTTTTCCCCTCTTCGCTGGGCAGACGGGGGTGTTTTGGGGGTCCCTGTGCCGTTTCGGGGTGTCACCCCCCCGATTTCCCCCCTTTGCTGGGCAGACGGGGGTGTTTTGGGGGTCCCCAGGGTGTTTCGGGGTGTCACCCCCCCTGGTTTCCCCTCTTTGCTGGGCAGACGGGGGTGTTTTGGGGGTCCCCAGGGTGTTTTGGGGTGTCACCCCCCTGTTTTCCCCTCTTTGCTGGGCAGACGGGGGTGTTTTGGGGGTCCCCAGGGTGTTTTGGGGTGTCACCCCCCTGTTTTCCCCTCTTCGCTGGGCAGATGGGGGTGTTTTGGGGGTCCTCAGGGTGTTTCGGGGTGTCACCCCCCCTGGTTTCCCCTCTTTGCTGGGCAGACGGGGGTGTTTTGGGGGTCCCTGTGCCGTTTCGGGGTGTCACCCCCCCCGATTTCCCCCCTTTGCTGGGCAGATGGGGGTGTTTTGGGGGTCCCTGGGCTGTTTCGGGGGCCTCCGCCCCATTCCTACGCTGCTTTTGCCGGCAAAACGGCGTTTCCGAACCATTTTGGGGTGTTGCCGGCTGTTTTCACACCCGTTTCCGGCTCCGCCCGGAGGCGTTTTGGGGCGTTTCACCCTAATTTTTGGCCCGGGGCTGGGTACCCCGACCCAGCTGGGGGTTCCCCCGTCCCGGGGGGGGGGGGACGGACGGACGGGGGACAGTCGGCGACGCTCGGTGTCCCCCGGGCAGGTGTTTGAGCGGGGGCTGCAGTCCATCCCCCTCAGCATGGACCTGTGGATCCACTACATCTCCTACCTCCAGTCCACCCTGGACATGAATCTTCCCGAATCCGTCCAAAAAATCCGCGGGTAAGTCCCGGCCGAGGCGGCAAACGGCTCCGGCGTAGGGAATCGCCGTGCCGGTGACCCCCCCCCCCCCGTTCCCACCTCCCCCGTCTCTCTCCCTTTAGCGTCTTCGAGGCGGCGGTGGCGGCGGCCGGCATGGATTTCCGCTCGGATAAGTTGTGGGAGCTCTACGTGGAGTGGGAACGGGAACAGGGAGACCTGCGAGCCGTCACCGGTATCTACGACCGCGTCCTCTCCATGCCCACGCAGCTCTACAACCATCACTGGGAGAAGTACGTACCCCCTCCGGCGCGGAAAACGCCCCCCCCCCCCCCCCCCCCGCCCCCCCCCCGCCCCGGGCGGCGGTAAAATAATACCCGCGGTAGTAAAATATCCTGGGAGCAAAATATCCCTGCGGAAAACAGCCGCAGCGGCAAAATATCCCCGTGGAAAATGATAGCCGGGCTGGTAAAACACCCCCGTGGAAAATACCTACAGCGGCAAAACATCCCGGTGGTAAAATATCCCCGCGGAAAACGCCCACGGGGACAAAACCTCCCTGCGGAAAATGATACCGGCGGCAGTAAATGCCCACGGCGGCAGAACATCTCCGTGGAAAATACCTGTGGCGGCAAAATATCCCCCGTGGAAAATAACCCTGGCGGTAAAACATCCCCGTGGCAAAAGATCCCCACGGAAAACGCCCAACGCGGTAAAATATCCCCGTGGAAAATGCCCGCGGAGGTAAAGCGTCCCCGCAGAAAATAACCCACGGCGGCAAAACGCCTCGGCGGCGAAATATCCCCGTGGCGGCGAAATATCGCCGTGGAAAACGCCCGCGGGGGCAGAATATCCCATCCCCCCCCCCGGGAAAAACCGCCCGTGGCGATAAAATATCCCCCCCCCCCGGCAAATACCGCAGCGGCTTCCCGCTTCGTGCCGGGGAAACCGCTTCCCCCTCCCCGCCGCCAAATCCTCGCCGTTCCCCCCCCCCCCCGGGGTGGTGTCCCCCCGCCTTTGACCCTCGTGTCCGTCCCTGTCCGTCCGTCCCGTGTCCCCGTCCCCCCCCGGCAGGTTCAAAGAGCACGTCCTCCACAATCCCCCGAAAGACATCTTGTCCCGGAGGAGCTTCTCTGGGTCCAATCCAAACTGGCCACCGACCCCGTGCCGAAACCGCCGGAGCCGGAAGGGACGGAAGCGCCGCCGGGAGAGGATCTGCCCCCCGGCGTGGAGGGGAAAGCGGCGGCGGCTGACGTCCAGGTAGGCACCCACGGGGGGGGGGGGACATGGGGGGGACACGGGGGCGCCTCTGGGGACCCTGCCCCCCCCCCCCCCATTTCCCACCCGCATCCCGTTGAATTCCCAGGAGGATCTAGACCAGGAGAAAATCCGGGAGCTGGTCATCTCCATGCGGCAACAAATCTACGCTCAAAACGAGGCAGAAGTCAGCAAACGCTGGAATTTCGAGGACGGGGTACGTGGGGTCGGATCGAGCACCCCGATATCGCTACAGGAACACCCCCCCCCCCCAAAAACAACCCCGCCGTCACCCCGTTTTCACACCCGCCCCCCGGCAGATCAAGCGTCCCTATTTCCACGTGAAGCCGCTGGAGAGGGCTCAGCTGCGGAATTGGCGGGATTATTTGGATTACGAAATGGCGGCCGGCTCCCACGAACGCACCATCGTCCTCTTCGAACGCTGCGTCATCGCCTGCGCCCTCTACGAGGAGTTTTGGATCAAGGTGAGGCCGCCGCGGCCCCCCGCCCCCCCCACCCCCCTTTTTCCCCCACAGCTGGATCCCGTCGCCCCCCCCCCATCCTCCCCAAAAAAAACCCCCACAGCCGTCGCCGCGCCTCCCCCTCCGCCAAAATCCCCCTAAAGGGGGGAAAAAAAAACCCACCCCAAAAGAAAATCAGGTTCGTTGGGGTTTTTTTTTTAATCCCCCCCTCCCCGACGCACGGCGGGGGCCGGTTTTAGCTCTTCTAAAAAAAAAAAAAAACCCGAAAAACCGCCGTTCTAACACCCTGTTTTTAAATTCCGCTGCTGCTTTTTTACCCGCCCGCGGCACCTTCCCCTGCCTAAGAGGGCGCAGGAAATTCGGAAGAGAGGGGTCTTAACGTGAGTGCCCCCCACCCGATCTAGCACGTCCCCGCCCGGCCGGGCGGGGGGGGGGAATGCTCACCGCGTCCGTCCGTCTGTGTGTCTCTCCCCCCTCCTCCCCCCTTCCCCCCCTCCCCCCCCCGCCTCTTTCCCCCTCCCCCCCCCCCCCTCCAGTACACCAAATATTTGGAAAATCACACGGTGACGGGGGCCAGGAGCGTTTTTCAGCGAGCGTGCGGTTATCACCTGCCCAGGAAACCCAACATCCACCTCCTCTGGGCGGCTTTTGAGGAGAAACAAGGTGAGGTAGCCCCCGAAACGGACAATTTCGGGGGGCGCGGGGGCCGCTGCCGGCCCCGAACTGGCCCCAGTTTCGAGCTAAGACGCCCCGTTTCACCCTGAAACCGCCTTCCGGTTTCGGGCGGAGACGCCGTATTTTACCCCAGATTGCTGCTTTTTGGGGGCTGAGATGACGCGTATCGCCCCCAAAACACTCCGGTTTTGGGCTGAGGCATCAAATTTCGCCCCAAAATGCTCCGTTCTTGGGCTGACAGGCTGCGTTTCGCCCTGAAACGCTCCGTTCGGGGGCAGAAAGGCTGCCTTTCGCCCCAAAACGCTTCAGTTTTGGGGCGGAGGAGACGCAGTTTACCCCGAAACGCTCCATTTTCAGGCCGAGATGCCACGTTTCACCCCAAATCGCTCCTTTTGTTTGGGCTGAGGTGACATATTTCATCCCAAAATGCTCCAATTTGGGGCTGAGATGCTGCGTTTTGCCCCAAAACGCTCCGTTCTTGGGCTGAGACGTCAAATTTCACCCCCAAACGCTTCCATTTTGGGGCGGAGAAGATGCGTTTCACCCCAAACCACTCCATTTTTGGGCTGAGATGCCGCATTTCACCTCAAATCGCTCCTTTTTTGAGGCCGAGATGCTGCATTTCACTCATAAACGCTTTTTTTTTCAGGCTGACACGCCACATTTCACCCCAAAACGCTCCGTTTTCAGGCTGGCACGCCGCATTTCGCCTCAAAATACTCCATTTTTGGGCTGAGAGGTCAAATTTCACCCCAAAATGTTCCCATTTTGGGGTGCAGGGGCCGCATTTCACCCCAAAACGCTCCATTTTTGGGCCGAGTCGCTGCATTTCGCCCCTAAATGCTCCTTTTTCAGGCTGAGACGCTGCATTTTGCCTCAAAATGTGCCGTTTTCGGGCGGTGGGGTCGCATTTCACCCCCAAACCCTCCTTTTTGGGGGGCTTAGATGCCACGTTTCACCCCAAAACGCTCCTCTTCTGGGCTGAGATGTCAAATTTCACCCCCAAATGCTCCTTTCTCAGGCAGAGGGGCCACATTGCACCCCAAAAACATTCCGGTTTTGGGCGGAGGGGCCGCGTTTTCGCCCCCGAAACACTCTGGGTTTTATTTAGCCCCAAAAAGCATCCCGTGTTGCCACCAGATTAACCAGGAGGGGACGAGGCCGCCCCGGGGACCCCCCAACCGCCCCGGGGACCCCCAATAACTGCCCCGGGGACCCCAATAACCACCCCCATCCCCATCCGTGCCCCACAGGGAACCTGGAGGGAAGCCCAAACCAATTTATTTAGCCTTAAAACGCGTCTCGTGTTGCCACCAGGTTTAACAGGAGACAAGGCCGCCCCGGGGACCCCAATAACTGCCCCGGGGACCCCAATAACTGCCCCGGGGACCCCCCTAACCGCCCTGGGGACCCCAATAACCACCCCCCATCCCCATCCGTGCCCCACAGGGAACCTGGAGGGAAGCCCAAACCAATTTATTTAGCCTTAAAACGCGTCTCGTGTTGCCACCAGGTTTAACAGGAGACAAGGCCGCCCCGGGGACCCCAATAACTGCCCCGGGGACCCCAATAACCGCCCCAGGGACCCCCCAACCGCCCCGGGGACCCCAATAACCACCCCCATCCCCATCCGTGCCCCACAGGGAACCTGGAGGGAAGCCCAAACCAATTTATTTAGCCTTAAAACGCGTCTTGTGTTGCCACCAGGTTTAACAGGAGACAAGGCCGCCCCGGGGACCCCAATAACCGCCCCGGGGACCCCCGTAACCGCCCCAGGGACACACACACACACACACACCCCCCCCCCATCCTCATCTCCACCCTCTCCAGGGAATCTGGACGAAGCCCGGCGTATCCTACGCTGCTTCGAGGAGGCGGTGCCGGGTTTGGCCATGGTCCGGCTGCGTCGCGTCAGCCTGGAACGACGGCAGGGAAACCTGGAGGAGGCGGAGGCGCTGCTGCTGGAAGCCATGCACGCGAACGAGGGGCTGCCCCTCGCCTCCTTCTACGCCGTCAAATTGGCCCGGCAAGCTTGCAAGGTGCAAAAAAACCTCGGCAAAGCTCGCAAGGTGCTGGTGGACGCCCTGGAAAAGGATCCGGTGAGGCAGAAAGGCTCGTTAGGGCGTTTCTAACGAGCACCGGGAAGGCGGGGGGGGGGGGGTGCGGGGAGAGGTTCGCGGGCCCCCACAGCTTGATCCGGGGTGGTGGGGCAGGATTTCGGCTCCCTCTGAACGTGGTGATCGCTCGGATGTGGTCTCGGGGAGCCGGAGGTTTCGTGGTCGGGCTCTAGAGACTCTAAAACCCCCCTTTTGGGGACCCACAAACCCCCTTTTGGGGGCTCTGTCACCCCACTTGGAGCCCCACAAACCCCATTTGGGGGCTCCGTCAACTCTTCTTGGAGGCCATCAAAACCCGTTCGGGGGGCTCTGTAACCCCCCCTTGGGGCCCTACAAACCCCACTTGGGGGGGTCCGTAAAGCCCTCCTGGGGCCCCACAAACCCCACGGGGGCTCTATAAACCCGGCTGAGGTGACCCCAAACCCACTCGGGGCTCCCTAAATCCCACTTGGGGCCCCGCGGATGCCCTCGGGGCTCTCCAAACCCCGGTCAGGACCCCCCAGATACCCTTGGGGCTCTGTTAAACCCTCCTGGGGACCCTGCAGACCCACTGGGGGCTCCCCAAAAGCCTCCGAGGACCCCACGGTCCCACTCGAGGGGGGGGGGGTGTCCCCAAACCCCTCTCGGGACCCCACGATCCCACTGGGGGGGGACCCCACGATCCCACTGGGGGGGACCCCACAGCCCCACTCGGGGGGTCCCCAAACCCCTCTCGGGACCCCACGATCCCACTGGGGCCTCTCCAGACCCCACTGGGGGGGACCCCACAGCCCCACTCCGGGGTCCCCAAACCCCTCTCGGGACCCCACGATCCCACTGGGGGGGACCCCACAGCCCCACTCGGGGGTCCCCAAACCCCTCTCAGGACCCCACGATCCCACTGGGGGGGACCCCACGATCCCACTGGGGGGGACCCCACAGTCCCCGCTCGGGGGTCCCCAAACCCCTCTCGGGACCCCACGATCCCACTGGGGCCTCTCCAGACCCCACTGGGGGGGACCCCACAGCCCCACTCGGGGGTCCCCAAACCCCTCTCGGGACCCCCACGATCCCACTGGGGGGGACCCCCACAGTCCCGCTCGGGGGTCCCCAAACCCCTCTTGGGACCCCCACGATCCCACTGGGGGGGGACCCCACGATCCCACTGGGGGGGACCCCACAGTCCCCGCTCGGGGGTCCCCAAACCCCTCTCGGGACCCCACGATCCCACTGGGGCCTCTCCAGACCCCACTGGGGGGGACCCCACAGCCCCACTCGGGGGGTCCCCAAACCCCTCTCAGGACCCCACAGACACCCTTGGAGTTCTCCAAACCCCACCAGGGACCCCGTAACCTCACGGGGAGGTGGGGAGGGGGACTCCCAACCCCCCCCCCCACCCCCCCCTTCGGGGGTCGCCCCGATCTGACGGGGCGGTGGGTACAGGACAACGCCCGGCTCCACGCCAACCTCCTGGAGATGGAATTCGGGGCCGACGTCCGACAAAACGAAGGCAACACCATGAGCTGCTTCGAGCGGGCGCTGCGCAGCCCCCCTCCCCGACGAAGCCAAACTCGTCTTCTCCCAACGCCGCGTCGAGTTCCTCGAGGATTTCGGCTCCAGCATACACAGGTTGGGTATCCTGGGAGGGGGGGGGGGGGGGGAAGACACCCCAACAAGCGCCGCGGGGGCCCCCAAAAAAGGGCTCCCCGCCCCGAGCTCTCCCCGCTCCCCCGCAGCCTGCTGACGGCTTACGACGAGCACCAGAAGATCCTCAAGCAGCACGCGGCGCGCAAGAGGGCCCCCGAGAACGGGTGAGGGGACCCCTTTCGTCCCCCCATTTCACCCCCTCTTCATCCCAATTTCCCCCCCCCTTTTATTCCCCCGGTTTCTCCCCCTTTTATCCCCTGAACTTCACCCCATTTTACCCCCCCCTTCACCCCTTTTTACCCCCCGCTTCACCTTTTTACCCCCCAACTTCTCCCCTTTTTACCCAATTTTGCCCCTTTTTATCCCGACTTTCCCCCTTTCATCCCCCTCCTCTCCCCCTTTTATCCCAACTTTTTCACCCCGACTTCCTTCCCCCTTTTTACCCCCCGATTTTACCTTTTATCCCCAACTTCTCCCTTTTATCCCCAATTTATTCTTTAATCCCCCCAACTTCTCCCTTTTATTCCGACTTCTCCCCTTATTCTTGAGTTTTCCCTTTTATCCCCCAAATTTTTTCTCTTTTACCCCGTTTTCACTCGTTTCTATCCCCCAATTTCGCTGCTTTAATCCCAACTTCACCCCTTTTCTGCCAACTTCGGCCTCTTTTATCCCCTGATTTCTCCCCATCCCCCCCCTTAACCCCCCCAATTCTCCCTTTTATCCAAATTCTCTTCTTATCCCCCGATTTCTCCCCTTTTTATCCCGATTTCTCCCCTTTTTATCCCCGATTTCTCTTTAATCCTCCCCAATTTCTGCCCTTTTTATTCCCCAATTTCTGCCCTTTTTATTCCCCAATTTCTGCCCTTTTTATTCCCCAATTTCTGCCCTTTTTATTCCCCAATTTCTGCCCTTTTTATTCCCCAATTTCTGCCCTTTTTATTCCCCAATTTCTCCCTTTATCCCCAATTTCTCCCTTTCCCCAATTTCTCCCTTTATCCCCAATTTCTGCCCTTTTTATCCCAATTTTTGCCCTTTTATCCCCACTTCACCCCTTTTATCCCAATTTCTCCTTTTTAATGCCCCCGAATTCTCGCTTTTGTATCCCTGATTTCTGCTTTTTTATCCCAAATTTCTGCCCTTTTTATTCCCGAATTTCTCTTGTCTATGCCCCATTTCTGCCCTTTTCATCCCAATTTCTGCCCTTTTCATCCCAATTTCTGCCCTTTTTATGCCAAATTTCTCACCTTTTACCCCACGACTTCACCCCTTTAATCCCCTCCGATTTCTGCCCTTTTATCTTCCAATTTGTCCCTTTTTATCCCCGATTTGTGCCCTTTTATCCCCGATTTCTCACCTTTTACCCACGACTTCACCCCTTTAATCCCTCCCAAATTCTCCCCTTTATCCCCCAATTCCTGCCCGGTTTATCCCCCATTTTTGCGCTTTTGTACCCCCCGGTTCCTGCCCGGTTTTTTCCCCAATCCCCGCCCGTTTTACCCCCCCGATTCCTGCCTGGTTTTTTCCCCAATTCCTGCCTATTTTACCCCAATTCCTGCCCGTTTTACCCCCCCAATCCCTGCCCGGTTTCATCCCTGGTCCCTGCCCCCGGTTTTTACCCCAATTCTGCCTGTTTTTTCCCTGATTTCTGCCCGTTTTTCTCCCGATCCCTGCCCGGTTTCATCCCCAATCCCTACCTGTTTTTTTTCCCCGATTCCTGCCCATTTTTCCCCAATTCCTGCCCATTTTACCCCCCCCCGATCCCTGCCTGTTTTTCCCCAACCCCTACCTGTTTTTCCCCCGATTCCTGCCATTTTTTTCCCTGATTCCTGCCTGTTTCTCCCCCCGACCCCTGCCTGGTTTTTCCCCCGATTCCTGCCCGTTTTTCCCCCCCGATTCCTGCCCGTTTTTCCCCCCCGATTCCTGCCCGTTTTTCCCCCCCGATTCCTGCCCGTTTTTCCCCCCCGATTCCTGCCCGTTTTTCCCCCCCGATTCCTGCCCGTTTTTCCCCCCCGATTCCTGCCCGTTTTTCCCCCCGATTCCTGCCCGTTTTTCCCCCCCGATTCCTGCCCATTTTACCCCCCCGATCCCTGCCCGTTTTTCCCCGGTTCCTGCCCATTTTTTCCCCTGATTTCTGCCCATTTTACCCCCCCCCCAATCCCTGCCCGTTTTTTTCCCCGATTCCTGCCCATTTTTCCCCAATTCCTGCCCATTTTACCCCCCAATCCCTGCCCGTTTTATCCCAATTCCTGCCCGTTTTTCCCGGTTCCTGCCCATTTCCCCCCCCCCCCGATTCCTGCCCATTTTACTCCCCCCAATCCCTGCCCGGTTTTTCCCCCGGTTCCTGCCCATTTTACCCCAATTCCTGCCCATTTTACCCCCCCAATCCCTACCCCCGGTTTTTCCCCGACCCCTACCTGTTTTTCCCCCCGATTCCTGCCCATTTTTCCCCAATTCCTGCCCATTTTACCCCCCCAATCCCTGCCCGTTTTATCCCGATTCTTGCCCGTTTTTCCCCCCCGATTCCTGCCCGTTTTACTCCCCCCAATCCCTGCTGTTTTTTTTCCCCGATTCCTGCCCATTTTTCCCAATTCCTGCCCATTCCCCCCCCCCCCAATCCCTGCCCGTTTTTCCCCCGATTCCTGCCCGTTTTTCCCCCGATTCCTGCCCGTTTTACTCCCCCCAATCCCTGCCGTTTTTTTTCCCCGGTTCCTGCCCATTTTTCCCAATTCCTGCCCATTTCCCCCCCCCAATCCCTGCCCATTTTATCCCGATTCCTGCCCATTTTCCCCCCCGATTCCTGCCCGTTTTTCCCCCCGATTCCTGCCCGTTTTTCCCCCCGATTCCTGCCCGTTTTTCCCCCCTGTTCCTGCCCGTTTTTCCCCGGTTCCTGCCCATTTTCCCCCCCCGATTCCAGCCCGTTTTGCCCCCCAATCCCTGCCCATTTTTTTTCCCCCGATTCCTGCCCGTTTTATCCCAATTCCTGCCCATTTTACCCCCTTCTCTCCCCCCCCCCCCCCCCCCCCAGCTCGGACGAACCCGACGACAAACGCCTCCGCCCCGACGAAGCCGCCGGCCTCTTGGCTCCCCTCAACTTCTCGGGATCGGGGGGGGACACGGGGTCCAACCCCTCCGCCTACAGCTACTGGTACCAGGTCAGTTTTGGGGGGGGGGAGGGGGGGCCGGGGGACCCCGGGGCGGTGGGGGGGGGGGGGGGGGGGGCCGCGCCGCTGACGACCCCCCCCTCTCTCCCCCCCCCCCCCAGCACGGCTACGGCACCTACGGCTACCAGACGCCGTGGAACTACAACCAGTACTACTCGCAGAGCTGAGCCGGGGGCCCCCCCCCCCCCCCCCCCAGCCCCCCAACTTCACCCCCCACCCCCTTTTTTAAACCTTCCCTTTAGTAAAAACATGTTTCTGTACTTTTTTTTGGGGGGGGGGCCCTCCCCCTCACGGTGTTGGGGGGGGGGGGGGATGTAAATAAAGAGGCGGCGCCGTAAGGAGCCCCCCCGGCGCTCGCCGGCGGCGTTTATTGGGGTGTCGGGGAGTCTTGGCGCTTGCCGGAGGGGTTCGTTCCATTTTGGGGGGGGGGCTCGATGCCGGTTTGGGGGTACCCGTCGCTTGGGCGCAGCTTTCCATCTCGTTTTGGGGGGGTTGGCTCAGGTTTGAGG
>JAPZLJ010000062.1:0-19937 GCA_027474245.1 Spheniscus humboldti | reverse complement strand
CCCTCAGCCCCTCTTTATCCCCTTTTCTCCCCTCAGGGACCCCCCTAACCCCCCGTTTCCCCCCTCTTCCCCCCTCAGGGACCCCCCTAACCCCCCATTTCCCCCCCTCAGCCCCTCTTTATCCCCTTTTCTCCCCTCAGGGACCCCCCTAACCCCCCGTTTCCCCCCTCTTCCCCCCTCAGGGACCCCCCTAACCCCCCATTTCCCCCCCTCAGCCCCTCTTTATCCCCTTTTCTCCCCTCAGGGACCCCCCTAACCCCCCATTTCCCCCCCACACCCCCCTCAGGGACCCCCCTAACCCCCCATTTCCCCCCCTCAGCCCCTCTTTATCCCCTTTTCTCCCCTCAGGGACCCCCCTAACCCCCCGTTTCCCCCCTCTTCCCCCCTCAGGGACCCCCCTAACCCCCCATTCCCCCCCTCAGCCCCTCTTTATCCCCTTTTCTCCCCTCAGGGACCCCCCTAACCCCCCATTTCCCCCCCACACCCCCCTCAGGGACCCCCCTAACCCCCCATTTCCCCCCCTCAGCCCCTCTTTATCCCCTTTTCTCCCCTCAGGGACCCCCCTAACCCCCCATTTCCCCCCTCTTCCCCCCTCAGGGACCCCCCTAACCCCCCAATTTCCCCCCCCCCCCTGTTTCCCCAGGTGAACTCCTGGAGCGGCTCCATCGAGGTGGGGGTGACGGCTCTGGATCCGGCCGAGCTGGATTTCCCCAGCAGCGCCACCGGCCTCCGGGGGGGCTCCTGGGTCGTCTCCGGCTGTTCCGTCCTTCGGGACGGCCGTTCTTTACGGGAAGATTTCGGGCCGGATTTAGACGCTTTAGGGGAAGGGGATCGCGTCGGGGTTCAAGCGACCCCGGGGGGGGAATTACGCCTTTGGGTGAACGGCCGGGATTGGGGGGTGGCGGCGGCCGGGCTCCCCCCCCGCGTTTGGGCGGTGGTGGATCTCTATGGGAAATGTACCCAGGTTACCGTCGTCCCACCCGAGGTGGCTGGACCCCCCCCGGCCCCCCCCTTACCGCCGGTACCCACCCCCCTGCCGGGTAATTTTTTTTGGGGGGGGGATATTGAGGGAGCTAGGGGCGCTGGGGGGGATTTGGGGGGCTGGGGAGGGGGACCGGGGGGGGGTATCGGGGGAGCTAGGGGCGCTGGGGGGGATTTGGGGGGCTGGGGAGGGGGACCGGGGGGGGTATCGGGGGAGCTAGGGGCGCTGGGGGGGGATTTGGGGGGCTGAGGAGGGGGAGTGGGGGGGTATTGGGGGAGGTAGGGGCGCTGGGGGGGATTTGGGGGGGCAGGGAGGGGGCTGGGGGGGATGAGGACATGGGGAGGGGGGATTTGGGGGGTCTGGGGGGCATTTGGGGGGCTGGGGAGGGGGACTGGGGGGGTATTGGGGGAGCTAGGGGCGCTGGGGGGGATTTGGGGGGCTGGGGAGGGGGAGTGGGGGGGGTATTGGGGGAGCTAGGGGTGCTGGGGGGGATTTGGGGGGCTGAGGAGGGGGAGTGGGGGGGTATTGGGGGAGCTAGGGGCGCGGGGGGGGATTTGGGGGGCTGAGGAGGGGGACGGGGGGGGTATTGGGGGAGGTAGGGGCGCAGGGGGGGATTTGGGGGGGCAAGGAGGGGGCTGAGGGGGTATGAGGACGTGGGGAGGGGGACCGGGGGTGTATTGGGGGCGCTGGGGGGGATTTGGGGGGGCAGGGAGGGGGCTGGGGGGGATGAGGACATGGGGAGGGGGGATTTGGGGGGTCTGGGGGGCATTTGGGGGGCTGGGGAGGGGGACTGGGGGGGTATTGGGGGAGCTAGGGGCGCTGGGGGGGATTTGGGGGGCTGGGGAGGGGGAGTGGGGGGGGTATTGGGGGAGGTAGGGGCGCTGGGGGGGATTTGGGGGGCTGAGGAGGGGGAGTGGGGGGGTATTGGGGGAGCTAGGGGCGCGGGGGGGGATTTGGGGGGCTGAGGAGGGGGACGGGGGGGTATTGGGGGAGGTAGGGGCGCAGGGGGGGATTTGGGGGGGCAAGGAGGGGGCTGAGGGGGTATGAGGACGTGGGGAGGGGGACCGGGGGTGTATTGGGGGCGCTGGGGGGGATTTGGGGGGGCAGGGAGGGGGCTGGGGGCATGGGGAGGGGGGCTTGGGGTGATGGGGAGGGGGGATTTGGGGGGGGGTGGGAGGGGCTGGGGGAGTTTGGGGGGGAGGGGGATTGGGGGGGCTGGGAGCACTGGGGTTACTGGTGCCCCCCCCCCAGCGCTGCCCCCCGCCCCGGGCCCCCCCCGGGCCCAGCCGCGCCCCGACAAGTTCCCCGACAGCCTTGACCCCCCCGAGGGTGGTGAGTGACAGAGGGCGGGGTCTGGCTTGGGGGGGGCGGGGCTTGGTTCGGGGGCGGGGCCAGCTCTAGAGGTGGGGCCCTGCCTGCAGGTGGGAGTGGGTGGGGGTTCTCTGAGGGGGTGGGGCTTGTTTGGGGGGGTGTGGCCAGCCCCAGGGGGCGGAGCCTTTGCCTCCCCTCCCTGCTGCTGGTGGAGGTGGGTGGGGTGTCTCCTGGGGGCGGGGTCTCATCCCAGAGGGGCGTGGCTGAAAGGGGCATGGTGTCTGGCAGTGGGTGGAGTCAGCTCCAAGGGGTGGGGCTTTTACATCCCCACCTGCTGCGGTGGCTGGGTCAGGGGAGGGGCCTTGTGGGTGGAGCCTTTCCTGGGGGTGGGGTCTGTGGTGTTGGGGGTGTGGCCTCTTCTCAGGGGCGGAGCCAGCCCCAGGGGGGCGGAGTCTTTGCTGTTTCCACCTGCAGTTATGGACTCTCTGCTAAATAGGTGGAGTGTGTTGGAGAGGCATGGCCTTGGTGGGCGTGGCCTGCCCTGTTATGGGTGGGTCTGTCCTAGGGGGTGTGGTTTATTGGTGGGCGGGGCCAGCCCCAGGCAGCAGAGCCATGCTTCTTCTTATCAAACTGTGACTGGCTGGGCCCTGTCCTGATGGGGGGCGTGGCCTGTCTGGGTGGAGGCGGGGCTTGTCCCAATAGGGGTGGGGTCTCATGGGGGTGTGTCAAGCTACAGGGGGCGGAGCCTTCACTGTATTTCTTCCTGTGAGACAACAGGCAGGTAAAGATCTTGATGGGCGTGGCTTGCCTTGGTAGGCGGGGTTTGTTTCAACAAAGGTGGGGTCTCAAGTGGGTGTGGCTTCTCAGGGGCGTGGCTCACCCCAGGGAGGGCGGAGCCTTCACCGCCCTTATTTGCAGTAACGAATGGGGAAGGGTTTCTCCAGGAAGACGCGGCCCCTCCCGGAGAGAGGGCGTGGTTCCCTCCCCGGGGGGAGGCGTGGCCTAACCAGCCCCACCCACAGGCGCGGCGTGGGCGGGTCCGGGGGCGCCGCTGTCCAATGAGGCGCTGCTGTTCCACGAGAAGTGCGGGGCCCTCATCAAGCTGAGCAATGGGCACAAGACGGCCGAGCGCCGGCGGCCCCTCGACGAGTTCAACAACGGCGTCGTCCTCACCAACCGGCCCCTGCGCGACGGGGAGATGTTCGAGGTGCCGGGGGGGGGGGGGGTGGGGGCCTTTTGGGGGGGCCGGGGGGGGGTCCTGGGGGCATCACAGGAGTCCTGGGAGCATCATGGGGACCCTTGTGGGGGTCCTGGGGGGTGTCGGGGGGGTCCTGGGGGCATCACGGGGGTCCTGGGGGCATCACGGGGACCTTTTTGGGGGTCCTGGGGGGTGTCGGGGGGGTCCTGGGGGCATCACAGGGGTCCTGGGGGCATCACGGGGACCCTTTTGGGGTTCCTGGGGGCATCATGCGGGTCCTGGGTGCCTTATGGGTGTCCTGGGAGGCATCACGGGGGTCCTGGGGGCATCACGGGGACCTTTTTGGGTGTCCTGGGGGCATCACAGGGGTCCTGGGGGCATCACGGGGATCTTTTTGGGGGTCCTGGGGGGTGTCGGGGGGGGTCCTGGGGGCATCACAGGGGTCCTGGGGGCATCACGGGGATCTTTTTGGGGGTCTTGGGGGGTGTCGGGGGGGGTCCTGGGGGCATCACAGGGGTCCTGGGGGCATCATGGGGACCCTTTTGGGGTTCCTGGGAGGCGTCACAGGAGTCCTGGGGACCTTGTGGGGGTCCTGGGCACATCATGGGGACCCTTATGGGGGTCTTGGGGAGCATCATGGGGGTCCTGGGGGCCGTCAGAGGGGTCCTGGGGGCATCACAGGGGTCCTGGGGGCATCATGGGGACCCTTGTGGGGGCCCTGGGTGCTTTTTGGGGGTCCTGGGAGGCGTTATGAGGGTCTTGAGAGCATCACAGGGGTCCTGGGGGCATCATGGGGACCCTTGTGGGGGTTCTGGGGCGCATCACAGGGGTCCTGGGGGCCTTATGGGGATCTTGGGGGCATCATGGGGACCCTTATGGGGGTCCTGGGGAGCATCACGGGGGTCCTGGCGGGCGTCAGGGGGGTCCTGGGGGCATCACAGGGGTCCTGGAGGAATCATGGGGGCCCTTTTGGGGGTCCTGGGTGCCTTTTGGGGGTCCTGTGGGGTGTCACAGGGGTCCTGGGGGCCTTATGGGGGTCCTGGGGACATCGTGGGGACCCTTATGGGGGTCTTGGGGAGCATCATGGGGCTCCTGGGGGGCATCACAGGGGTCCTGGGAGCATCATGGGGACCCTTGTGGGGGTTCTGGGGGGCATCACAGGGGTCCTGGGGGAGGATGCGTATGTGTCCTTGGGGGGGGGGGCGTCATGGGGGGGTCCTGAGGAGAACACTGGGGACCTGAGGGCGGCTTGGGGACAACTTGGGGGTCCTGGGGGGCAACTGGGTGTCCCACGGGGTACTGGGGAGGGGGGGCCCGTGAAGCGCAGGGGATCCTGGGGGATTTTTTGGGGGGTGGGGGGTGTTCCCTGATGCCCCCCCCCCCCCCCCCCAGATCCGTATCGACAAGCTGGTGGACAAATGGTCGGGCTCCATCGAGATCGGGGTGACGGCGCACAACCCCAACAGCCTCGAGTACCCCGCCACCATGACCAACCTCCGCTCCGGTGAGCCCCCACCCCCGTGTGTCGTGTCCCCCCCCAATTCCGGGTACCTGGGTCCCCCCAAAACCGCCCCCCTCGTCTCTGTGTCATGTGTTCCCCCCCCCCCAGGCACCATCATGATGAGCGGCTGCGGGATCCTGACCAACGGGAAGGGGACGCGGCGCGAGTACTGCGAGTTCAGCCTCGACGAGCTGCAGGTGACCCCCCCTTACCCCACCCCCGGGGCCCCCCCAAAATCGGGGAACAAATCCCTCCCCCAAATCCCCCCCCCCCGGACACCCAAAATTGGGAGATAACCTCTCAAACCCCGCTCGGGACCCCCAAACTCCCCTGGGGCCCTGCGAAATCGGGGGGGACCCCCCGCCCCGAACCCCTCTCCGGGACCCCAGAAACATCCCCAGACACCCAAACACACCCCCCTCCCCGGGGCCCCCCCCAAAATTGAGGACACCCCCCCCCGCATCCCCACTGTCCCCCGCAGGAGTTTTGGGGGGTGGGGGGGGTGGGGGTGTGTGCGCGTCACCGATGTGTGTCCCCCCCTTCCCTGCACCCCCAACCCCTTGAGGGCACCCCGGGAGGGGGGGGTGGGGGGGGGTGCTCCCAACCCCCCCAACCCCTCAGATTTGGGGGGGCCTGTTGTCACCCCGTGTCCCCGTCCCCCCCCCCCAGGAAGGGGACCACATCGGGCTGACGAGGAAAGCCAACAACGCCCTCCACTTCTACATCAACGGCATCGACCAAGGTGGGGGACACGGGGACACCCCGGGACACACACACACACACATGGGGACACCCCCCCCACCCGCACCCCCATCCCTGGGGGGGGGTGTCTCCTGGAGGTCCCCGAATCGGCAGCCTGGGGATGGGAGGGGACGTGGGGACACCGAGGTGGCTCTTGGGGACGTTCCCGTCCAGGGGGTGTCCCCGACGTTGACGCCCCGTGACCTTGAGGGACCCCAAGGTGGCTCTTGGGGACGTTCCCATCCGGGGGGTGTCCCCAATGTTGACACCCCGTGATCAGGAGGGGACATGGGGACCCCAAGGTGGCTCTTGGGGACATTCCCATCTGTGGGGTGTCCCCAGCGTTGACACCCTGTGACCTTGAGGGACCCCAAGGTGGCTCTTGGGGACATTCCCACCCGTAGGGTGTCCCCCACGTTGACACACCATGGTCTTGAGGGGATGTGGGGACCCCAAGGTGGCTTTTGGGGACATCCCTGTTCACAGGGTGTCCCTCACATTGACACCCTGTGACCGGAAGGGGACACGGGGATGTCAAGGTGGCTGTTAGGGACGTCCCCATCCCTAGAGCGTCCTCCATGTTGATGCCCTGTGACCTTGAGGGGACACAGGGGACCCCAGGGTGGCTCTCGGGGATGTCCCCATCCCCGGGGTGTCCCCCGCGTTGATGCCCCATGACCAAGAGGCACCCCAAGGTGGCCCTTGGGGACATTCCCATCCGTGGGGCGTCCCCAACGTTGACACCCCATGACCGGGAGGGGACACGGGATCCCAAAGTGGCTTTTAGCGACGTCCCCGCCCATAGGGCGTCACCAGTGTTGACACCCCACGATCTTAAGGGGACCAGGGTGTCCCCAGCGTGGCTGTGGTGACATCCCCGTCCCCAGGGGTGGCGACGACGCTGACGCCGCTGGTGGTCTACGGGGTGGTGGACCTCTACGGGATGGCGGTGAAGGTGACCATCGTCCACAACCACAACCACAGCGACCGCCTGCGACGCAACAACGCCATCCTGCGAGCGTTGTCACCCGAGGGTGGCCGGCGTCCCCCCTCGTCCCCCCAGCCCCCCGCCGGGCCACCCGCCGGGCCCCCCCCACCCCCCCGCCTCCTCTTCCACCCCAACTGCGGGCAGAAGGCGGCCGTCGTCAACGAGGGGCGCACGGCTCTGCGGCCACAGTGAGTGACACGGGGGCCGGGGGGGGGGACACGCTGGGGGACATGGGGAGGGGCGTGGGGACATGGGGGGCTTGGGGGCAGCTGGGGACATGGGGGGGGGGGAGGGGGGGCAGAGGGAACGGGGACAAGGGAGGTGGAGATGGTCTTGCGGTCACGGTGAGTGACCGTGTGTCCTCTGATGTGATGGGTCCATCCCTGGTGTCCCCGTCCTTGGTGTCCCCGTTGACGTGGTGTCCCCGTCCCTGGTGTCCCCGTCCCTGGTGTCCCCGTCCTTGGTGTCCCCGTTGACGCGATGGACCTGTCCTTGGTGTCCCCGTTGACGTGATGGACCTGTCCCTGGTGTCCCCGTTGACGCGGTGTCCTTGTGTCCCCATCCCTGGTGTCCCCGTTGACGCAACGGACATGTCCCTGGTGTCCCTGCTGACGTTGGGTGTTGTGTCCCCGTCCCTGGTGTCCCCGTTGACGCGATGGACTTGTCCCTGGTGTCCCTGCTGACATGGTGTCCTTGTGTCCCCGTCCCTGGTGTCCCCGTTGACGCGATGGACACGTCCCTGATGTCCCCGTTGACGTGATGGACCCGTCCCTGGTGTCCTCGTTGATGCGGTGTCCTTGTGTCCCCATCCCTGGTGTCCCCATCATTGACACGATGGGTCCATCCCTGGTGTCCCCAATCCCCGGTGTCCCCATTGACGCCTTGTCCCTGTCCCCGGTGTCCCCGTTGACGCGATGGACCCATCCCTGGTGTCCCCATCCCTGGTGTCCCCATCATTGACACGATGGGTCCATCCCTGGTGTCCCCATCCCTGGTGTCCCCATCATTGACACGATGGGTCCATCCCTGGTGTCCCCATCCCTGGTGTCCCCATCCCTGGTGTCCCCGCTGACACGACGGACCCATCCCCCGTCCCCCCCCCGTCCCCGTCGTCCCCCCCCCGGGTGACGCGGTGTCCCCGTGTCCCCCCGTCCCCAGCGCGACAGACGACTTCAACCACGGGGTGGTGCTGAGCGCCCGGGCGCTGCGGGACAACGAGCTCTTCCAAGTCCGCATCGACAAGATGGTGGACAAGTGGGCGGGGTCCATCGAGATCGGGGTCACCACCCACAACCCCGCCTACCTCCAGCTGCCCTCCACCATGACCAACCTGCGCTCAGGTGGGTCCCCGACATCTCCGTGGGGTCCCCAACATCTCCATGGGGTCCCCAACTCCACGATGGGGTCCCCAATGTCCCCACAGGGTCGCCACCCGCAACCCCATCTTCCCCCAGCTGCCCTCCACCGTGACCCACCTGCGCTCAGGTGGGTCCCCAACTCCTCCGTGGGGTCCCCAACTCCTCCGTGGGGTCCCCAACTCCACGATGGGGTCCCCAATGTCCCCACAGGGTCACCACCCACAACCCCATCTTCCCCCAGCTGCCCTCCACCGTGACCCACCTGCGCTCAGGTGGGTCCCCGACATCTCCGTGGGGTCCCCAACTCCACGATGGGGTCCCCAACTCCACGATGGGGTCCCCAACTCCACGATGGGGTCCCCAATGTCCCCACAGGGTCACCACCCACAACCCCATCTTCCCCCAGCTGCCCTCCACCGTGACCCACCTGCGCTCAGGTGGGTCCCCAACTCCTCCGTGGGGTCCCCAACTCCTCCGTGGGGTCCCCAACTCCACGATGGGGTCCCCAATGTCCCCACAGGGTCACCACCCACAACCCCATCTTCCCCCAGCTGCCCTCCACCGTGACCCACCTGCGCTCAGGTGGGTCCCCAACATCTCCCTGAGGCCCCCGTTGGGGTCCCCAACATCTCCGTGGGGTCCCCACTGTCTCCGTGGGGTCCCCGACATGACCGTGGGGTCCCCGACACCTGCCCAATGTCCCCACGGGGTCACCACCCACAACCCCGCCTGCCTCCGGCTGCCCTCCACCATGACCGACCTCCTGCGCTCAGGTGGGTCCCCAGCACCTCCACGGGGTCCCCATGGGGTCCCCAAAATCACCGTGGGGACCCCAGCATTTCCATGGGGTCCCCAATGTCCCCACGGGGTCACCACCCGCACCCCTGCCTACCTCCAGCTGTGCTCCACCATGACCCACCTGCGCTCAGGTGGGTCCCTGATGTCCCCAAGGGGTCCCCAATGTCTTCATGGGGTCCCTACAAGGCTTCCGCCCCAGGGTGTCCCCAGGACATCTCGAGCCTCTCCGGGGAGTCCCTAGGGTGTCCCCAGGATGTCCCCAGCCACCCCAGGATGTCCCCAGGACATCTCGAGCCACCCCAGGGCGTCCCCAGCCCCCCCAGGGTGTCCCCAGGGTGTCCCTGGCCATCCCTGCATGTCCCCAGGACATCTCGAGCCACCCCAGGGTGTCCCCAGCTGCTCCAGGGTGTCCCTGGGGCATCTCGAGCCACTCCAGGGTGTCCTTAGGGTGTCCCCAGGGTTTCCCCAGCCACCCCTGGGTGTCCCCAGGACATCTCGAGCCACCCCAGGGCGTCCCCAGCCCCCCCAGGGTGTCCCCAGGGTGTCCCTGGCCATCCCTGCATGTCCCCAGGACGTCTTGAGCCGCCCCAGGGTGTCCCCAGCTGCTCCAGGCTGTCCCTGGGGCATCTCGAGCCCCCCCAGGGTGTCCCCAGGACGTCTCGAGCCACCCCAGGGTGTCCCCAGGGTGTCCCCAGCCCCCCCCAGGTGTCCCCAGGACATCTTGAGCCACCCCAGGGTGTCCCCAGGGTGTCCCCAGCCCCCCCCCAGGTGTCCCCAGGACATCTCGAGCCACCGCAGGATGTCCCCAGGGTGTTTCTAGCCACACCCTGTTGTGTCCTCAGGGTGTCCCCAACCCCTCCAGGGTTGTCCCCAACCGCTCCAAGGTGTCCCCAGCCCCCCCCCCCCATGTGTCCCCAGGGTGTCCCCAACCCCTCCGGGGTTGTCCCCAACCGCTCCAAGGTGTCCCCAGCCCCCCCCCCCCATGTGTCCTCAGGGTGTCCCCATCCCGTCTGGGGTTGTCCCCAACCGCTCCAAGGTGTCCCCAGCCCCCCCCCCGTGTGTCCCCAGGGTGTCCCCAACCCCTCCGGGGTTGTCCCCAACCGCTCCAAGGTGTCCCCAGCCCCCCCCCCCCATGTGTCCCCAGGGTGTCCCCAACCCCTCCGGGGTTGTCCCCAACCGCTCCAAGGTGTCCCCAGCCCCCCCCCCGTGTGTCCCCAGGGTGTCCCCAACCCCTCCAGGGTTGTCCCCAACCGCTCCAAGGTGTCCCCAGCCCCTACCCGAGTGTCCCCAGGGTGTCCCCAACCCCTCCGGGGTTGTTCCCAACCCCTCCAAGATGTCCCCAGCCCCCCCACATGTGTCCTCAGGGTGTCCCCATCCCCTCTGGGGTTGTCCCCAACCCCTCCAAGTCATCCCCAGCCCCCCCCCCCCCATGGGTCATGTCCCCAACCCTGTCCCCGTCCCCGCAGGCACCTGGATGATGACGGGCAACGGGGTGATGCACAACGGCACCACCGTCCTCGACGAGTACGGCCACAACCTCGACCGCCTCAAGGTGGGACAACCCGGACGCCTGGGTCCCTAATTTGGGGGGGGGGACGAGGACACGGGCACGCGAGAGGAGACGGGGACACCCCCCCTCCCCGGGTGACGCGCGTCCCCCGCAGGCTGGGGACACGGTGGGGGTGGTACGCAGGGACGACGGTACCCTCCACTTCTTCGTCAACGGGGCGGCGCAGGGACCCGCCGCCTGGAACGTGCCCCCCAACGTCTACGCCGTGGTGGACCTCTACGGCCAGGCCGCCCAGGCCACCATCGTGGAGGACGGCGGTGAGCTCCTGGGGGGACGTTTGGGGGGGACGTTGGGGCTCAGGGGACGGGGACGGGGACGGGCACGCAGCCGGGGAGGTCAGAGGTGGGTTTGGGGGGGGCTTGGAGGTGTCAAGGTGTGGGTTTGAGGGACCTGGGGACATCGGGGGGTGGGTTTGGGGGACCTGGGGTCATGAGGGGGTGGGTTTGGGGGACCTGGGGACATCGGGGGGTGGGTTTGGGGGACCTGGGGACACCAGGGGGTGGGTTTGAGGGACCTGGGGACATCAAGCGGTGGGTTTGGCGACATTGGGGACACCAGGGTGTGGGTTTGGGGGACCTGGAGACATCAAGCGGTGGGTTTGGGGGACCTGGGGACACCAGGGGGTGAGTTTGGAGGACCTGGGGTCATGAGGGGGTGGGTTTGAGTGACCTGGGGACATTGGGGGGTGGGTTTGAGGGACCTGGGGACATCAGGGGGTGGGTTTGGCGACATTAGGGACACCAGGGTGTGGGTTTGGGGGACCTGGAGACATCGGGGTGTGGGTTTGGGGGACCTGGGGACATCGAGGGGTGGGTTTGGGGGACCTGGGGACATCGAGGGGTGAGTTTGAGGGACCTGGGGACATCAAGGGGTGGGTTTGGGGGACCTGGGGACACCAGGGTGTTGGGTTTGAGGGACCTGGGGACATCGGGGTGTGGGTTTGGGGGACCTGGGGATATCAGAATGTGGGGTTGGGGGGGTTGGGGACGTCAGGGTGTGGGTTTGAGGCACCTGGAGACATCGGGGTGTGGGTTTGGGGACGTTGGGGACATTGGGGACACCAGAACGTGGGGCTCAGTGGGGACCTGGATCCTGGGGACGTCAGAGGTGGAGTTTCGGGGCGCTTGGGGACACCAGGGTGTGGGTTTGGGGGGGTCGGGGACGACAGTGTGTGGGTTTGGGGCACCTGGGGACACCGGGGTGTTGGGTTTGGGGACACTGGGGACACCAGGGTGTGGGGCCACACGGGGGGGGGGGGGCAGTATCGGGGTGCAGGGCTGGATATCGGGGTGCGGGGCTGGATCTGGGGGTGTGTGTGGGGGTTTGCCAGAACCCCGACATCGGGGGTTCACGGGTCACGCGTCCCCCCCCGTCCCCCAAAGAGGTGACCTCGCTGGCGGGCGATGGCTCGGAGGGGGACACTCCGGGGTCCCCCGAAAGTCCGTCCCCGGGGGGTTCCCCCAGCGACCTGCGGTTCCACCGCCTGCACGGCACCAACGCCGTCATCACCAACGGCGGCCGCACCGCCCTGCGCCAGAACTGCCGCTCCGAGTTCAACGACGCCATCGTCATCTCCAACCGGTCAGGGGCACCCCCAAAATCCTCCCCTGCACCCCAAAATCCAGACACACACACCCCACCCCACCCCCGGTACCCCAAAACCTGCCCTTGGGTCCTCCGGCGCTGTCCCCAGGTCCCCAACCCCCCCGCCAGAGCCGCTGGTTGCCTTTAGTGACGCCATCGTTTTCTCTCACCGGTCAGGGGCACCCCAAAACCCTCCCCCCCGTACCCCAAAACCTCCCCCCGTACCCCAAAACCTCCCCCCTTACCCCAAAACCTGGCCGTGCGTCCCCCAACATCCCCCAGCGCCATCCCTGCGTCCCCCCAACCTGTGCCCGAACTGCCGCTCCCAGTTCGACGACTCCATTGTCATCTCCGACCGGTCAGGGGTACCCCAAAAATAACCACCACCCCCCCCCCCCCCGCACCCCAAAACCACCCCCTGCACCCCAAAACCTGGCCACGGGTCCCCCGGCACCGTCCCCGGGTCCCCAACCCTGCCCCAGAGCTGCTGCTGCGAGTTGAACGATGCCATCGTCATCTCCAACCAGTTGGGGGGGCTCCAAAATCGCCTCCTGCACCCCCAAAATCGCCTCCTGCACCCCAAAACCTCCCCCTTGCACCCCAAAAACCCGGCCATGGGTCCCCCAGTGTCTCCCCGGTGCCGCTGTTGTTTAGTGATGTATCGTCGTCTCTAACCAGTCAGGGGCACCCCCAAAACCTCCCCCTTGTACCCCAAAACCACCCCTTGCACCCCAAACCCCAGCCCCAGGTCCCCCAGTGTCCCCCAACGCTGTCCCCCAGGTCCCCAAATTTGCCCCAAATTCATCCCGAGTCCCTGGTCCAGGTCGTGTGTCCCCAAACCCCTGCAACGCCCCCCAAAACCTGCCCCTGCACCCCAAAACCTGCCCCTGGGTCCCCAACCTGCTTCTGCACCCCCAAACCTGCCCCTGGGCCCCCAAACCAACCCCTGCACCCCCAAACATGCCCCAGGCTGGTCTCTACACCCCCAAACCTGCTCCTGAACCCCCAAATCTGCCCTGAGCCTGTCCTTGGGTCCCCAAACCTGCCCCTGCACCCCCAAATCCGCCCCCAACCTTGTCCCCGGGCCCCCAAACCTGCCCCTGCACCCCCAAACATGCCCCAGGCTGGTCTCTGCACCCCCAAACCTGCCCCTGCACCCCCGAACGTGCCCCTGGGTCCCCAAACTGGTCCCTGCACCCCCAAATCTGCCTCAAAACTGCCCCTGCACCCCCAAACATGCCCCAGGCTGGTCTCTACACCCCCAAACCTGCTCCTGAACCCCCAAATCTGCCCTGAGCCTGTCCTTGGGTCCCCAAACCTGCCCCTGCACCCCCAAATCCGCCCCCAACCTTGTCCCCGGGCCCCCAAACCTGCCCCTGCACCCCCAAACATGCCCCAGGCTGGTCTCTGCACCCCCAAACCTGCCCCTGCACCCCCGAACGTGCCCCTGGGTCCCCAAACTGGCCCCTGCACCCCCAAATCTGCCTCAAAACTGCCCCTGCACCCCCAAACATGCCCCAGGCTGGTCTCTACACCCCCAAACCTGCTCCTGAACCCCCAAATCTGCCCTGAGCCTGTCCTTGGGTCCCCAAACCTGCCCCTGCACCCCCAAATCCGCCCCCAACCTTGTCCCCGGGCCCCCAAACCTGCCCCTGCACCCCCAAACATGCCCCAGGCTGGTCTCTGCACCCCCAAACCTGCCCCTGCACCCCCGAACGTGCCCCTGGGTCCCCAAACTGGTCCCTGCACCCCCAAATCTGCCTCAAAACTGCCCCTGCACCCCCAAACATGCCCCAGGCTGGTCTCTACACCCCCAAACCTGCTCCTGAACCCCCAAATCTGCCCTGAGCCTGTCCTTGGGTCCCCAAACCTGCCCCTGCACCCCCAAATCCGCCCCCAACCTTGTCCCCGGGCCCCCAAACCTGCCCCTGCAGGCCCCCAAACCTGCCCCTGCACCCCCAAACATGCCCCAGGCTGGTCTCTGCACCCCCAAACCTGCCCCTGCACCCCCGAACGTGCCCCTGGGTCCCCAAACTGGCCCCTGCACCCCCAAATCTGCCTCAAAACTGCCCCTGCACCCCCAAACATGCCCCAGGCTGGTCTCTACACCCCCAAACCTGCTCCTGAACCCCCAAATCTGCCCTGAGCCTGTCCTTGGGTCCCCAAACCTGCCCCTGCACCCCCAAATCCGCCCCCAACCTTGTCCCCGGGCCCCCAAACCTGCCCCTGCACCCCCAAACATGCCCCAGGCTGGTCTCTGCACCCCCAAACCTGCCCCTGCACCCCCGAACGTGCCCCTGGGTCCCCAAACTGGTCCCTGCACCCCCAAATCTGCCTCAAAACTACCCCTGCACCCCAATCCCCCCTCAGTTCACCCCCAAATCCACCCTGGGACTCACCCACAGCACCCCGGGGTGCTCATACCCACCCCCCCACCCCAAACCTCGAGACCCCTGTGCCGTCCCCGCCCCCGCCATCCCCCTGGGTTTTGGGGGGGGGGGGGGGTGTCCCCCAAAAGTGACCCCCCCCCCCCCCCCCCCCCCGTGTCCCCCCAGGGCGCTGCGGGACGGGGAGCTCTTTGAGATCGTCATCCAGAAGATGGTGGATCGCTGGTCCGGCTCCATCGAGGCGGGTGAGAGGGGACACGGGGGGGGGGGGGGGGGCTCCCCCAAACCCCTCCCCGTCTCCCGTACACCCGCCCCGGGTCGTGTCACCCCCCCCGTCACCCCCCCCCCCGCCTCGTCGTCGTCCCCCCCCCCCCAGGTGTCACCGCCATCCGCCCCGAGGACCTGGAGTTCCCCAACACCATGACGGACATCGACTACGACACCTGGATGCTGAGGTGAGGGGGGGGGGACGCACACACGGGGACATCGGTGTCACCCGGGGGGCCACCTCCGTCACCCCGGGGGCCACCTCTGTCACCCTGGGGGCCGCCTCTGTCACCCGGGGGCTATCTCCGTCCCTTCAGGGGCCACCTCTGTCACCCTGGGGGCCGCCTCTGTTCCCCTCGGGGGCTATCTCCGTCCCTTCAGGGGCCACCTCCGTCACCCGGGGGCCACCTCCGTCCCTTCAGGGGCCACCTCTGTCACCCTGGGGGCCACCTCTGTTCCCTTGGGGGCCGCCTCTGTTCCCCTCGGGGACCACCTCTGTTCCCTCGGGGGCCACCTCTGTCACCCTGGGGGCCACCTCTGTCCCCCCGGGGGCCACCTCTGTCACCTGGGGGCCACCTCCGTCCCTTCAGGGGCCACCTCTGTCACCCTGGGGGCCACCTCTGTCCCCTCGGGGGCCATCTCTGTCACCCGGGGGCCACCTCCGTCCCTTCAGGGGCCGACTCTGTTCCCCCCGGGGGCCACTCTGTCCCCCCGGGGGCCACCTCTGTCCCCTTGGGGGCCGCCTCTGTCACCCCGGGGGCCACTTGGGTCCCCAAGGGGCGTTAACGTGGGTCACCAGCTTCCCCGAGGGGTGCCCTGGGGACACCCCCCCCCCCTTGTCCCCCGTGTTCCCCTTTCTGTCCCCAAAGGGATCGGGTCTCCGTGTCCCCAAGGGGGTCACATCTGTCCCCAAGGGGTTGCGCTGGGTCATGGGGGTCCCCGAGGGTCCGTAATTGTCCCCAGGGGCTGCGTCCGTCCCCGGGGGTCCCCGTCCATCCCCAAGTGTCCCCGTCCATCTCCTGAGTCCCCGTCTGTCCCCAAGTGTCCCCGTCTGTCCCCAAGTGTCCCCATCCATCCGCGGTGTCCCCGTCCGTCCCCAAGGGTCCCCGTCCGTCCCCAAGTGTCCCCGTCTGTCCCCAAGGGTCCCTGTCTGTCCCCAGGGGTCCCCAGGGGTCTGTCCCCTGAGTCCCATCCATCCCCAAGTGTCCCCATCTGTCCCCAAGTGTCCCCATCCATCTGCGGTGTCCCTGTCTGTCCCCAAGTGTCCCTGTCTGTCCCCAGGGTCCCTGTCCGTCCCCAAGGGTCCCCGTCTGTCCCCAGGGTCCCCACCCGTCCCCCAAGCACCACAACCCCCCCACGGGCCACCTGCACCGTGCCAACATGGGATCCCCCCGCCTCGGTGTCCCCATCCCCTGCCATGTCCCTCCGGGGTGTCCCCATCCTGGTTTCCCCACCCCCCCGTCCCTGCTGTGTCCCCTCGTGTGTGTGTCCCCCCCCCCGCCATGTCCCCGTCCCCGGGAGTGCCACGACTCCCCGTGGGTCACCTGCATCGTGCCGACGCAGAACCTCCCCCCGCGTCCCCTCGTCCCCCCGCCGTGTCCCCCCCGTGTCCCCTTGTCCCCCCGCCGTCCCCCCCGTGTCCCCTCATCCCCCTGCCGCCGTGTCCCCCCCCGTGTCCCCTCATCCCCCCGCCGCCGTGTCCCCCCCCCCCGCCATCCCTCGTCCCCCCGCCGGCGCCCGCCATCCCCTCATCCCCCGCCGCCGTGTCCCCCCGTGTCCCCCTCATCCCCCCGCCGTCCCCTTGTCCCCCCACCGTCCCCCCCGCCGTCCCCTCGTCCCCCCACCGTCCCCCCCGCCGTCCCTCGTCCCCCCGCTGCTGTGTCCCCCCCCGCCGTCCCCTCGTCCCCCCGCCATCCCCCCCCCCCGCTGTCCCCTCGTCCCCCTGCCGCCGTGTCCCCCCCCGCCGTCCCCTCGTCCCCCCCCGCCGTCCCCTCGTCCCCCCGCTGCCGTGTCCCCCCCCGCCGTCCCCTCATCCCCCCCGATGGTGCCCCCCCGCCGTCCCTCCCCCCCTGCCGTCCCCTTGTCCCCCCCGCCGTGTCCCCCCCCCCGCCGTCCCCTCATCCCCCCGCCGCCGTGTCCCCCCCCGCCGTCCCCCTCGTCCCCCCGCTGGTGCCCCCCCCGCCGTCCCCTCGTCCCCCCGCCGTCCCCCCCCCGCCGTCCCCTCGTCCCCCCGCCGCCATGTGTCCCCCCCCCCGCCGTCCCCTCATCCCCCCCGCTGATGCCCCCCCGCCGTCCCCCCCCCCCCCGCTGTCCCCTCGTCCCCCCCGCGGGCGCCCCCCCGCCGTCCCCCCCCCCGCCGTCCCCTCATCCCCCCCCCGCCGTCCCCTCGTCCCCCCGCCGTCCCCCCCCCGCCATCCCCTCATCCCCCCGCCGCTGTGTCCCCCCCCCCGCCGTCCCCCCCCGCCGTCCCCTCGTCCCCCCCGCCGTCCCCCTCCCCTGCCGTCCCCTCGTCCCCCGCCGTCCCCTCGTCCCCCGCCGTCCCCCCCCCCGCCGTCCCCTCGTCCCCCCGCTGGTGCCCCCCTGCCGTCCGTCCCCCCCCCCCCCCGCCGGTGCCCCCCCGCCGTCCCCTCGTCCCCCGCCGTCCCCCCCCGCCGTCCCCTCGTCCCCCCCGCCGTCCCCCCCCCGCCGTCCCCCCCCCCCCGCCGTCCCCTCGTCCCCCCGCGGGCGCCCCCCCGACGTCCCTCGTCCCCCGCCGTCCCCCCCCGCCAGTCCCCTCGTCCCCCCCGCCGGTGCCCCCCGCCGTCCCCTCGTCCCCCCGCCGTCCCCCCCCGCCGTCCCCTCGTCCCCCCCGCCGTCCCCCCCCCCCCCGCCGTCCCCTCGTCCCCCCCGCGGGCGCCCCCCCGACGTCCCCCCCCCCCCCCCGACGTCCCCCCCCCGCCCCGGTGTCCCCGCAGCGGGACGGCCATCATGCAGGACGGTAACACCATGCGGAACAACTACGGCTGCGACCTGGACTCGCTGGGGACGGGCTCGCGCATCGGGATGATGCGGACGGCGCGGGGGGACCTGCGGTACTTCATCAACGGCGCCGACCAGGGCGTCGCCTGCTCGGGGCTGCCGGCGGGTAAGGGGGACGCGGCGGGGGCGGGGGGGGGGACACGGGGACGGGGACGGGGCGGGGGAGGAGGGCCCTGCCCTCGGGTCCGGGGGTTCCCGGGGGAGGGGGGGGGGGGGGGGGGGGAGGACGGGGACGGACAGATGTGGGGATGTGGGACGTGGAGGGGGACACGGGGATGTGGGGAGGGGGATGTGGGGACACGGGGATGTGGGGACATGGGGATGTGGAGGGGGACACGGGGACGTGGAGGGGGGCACGGGGACGTGGGGACGGGGATGTGGGGACACGGGGACGTGGGGACACGGGGACGTGGAGGGGGACACGGGGACGTGGAGGGGGACGTGGGGACGTGGGGTCAGGGACGTGGAGGGGGATACGGGGACGTGGAGGGGGACACGGGGATGTGGGGAGGGGGACGTGGGGACAGGGATGTGGGGACGTGGAGGGGGGACACGGGGACGTGGGGACACAGGGATGTGGAGGGGGACACAGGGACGTGGGGTCGGGGACGTGGAGGGGGACACGGGGACGTGGAGGGGGACACGGGGACGTGGGGTCGGGGACGTGGAGGGGGACACAGGGACGTGGGGGACACGGGGATGTGGGTGGGGACACGGGGATGTGGAGGGGGACGTGGGGACGTGGGGTCGGGGGACCGTCGGAGGGGGGACACGGGGATGTGGGGACACGGGGACATGGAGGGGGGCACGGGGACGTGGGGACACGGGGATGTGGAGGGGGACACGGGGACCGTGGGGACAGGGACACGGGGACGTGGAGGGGGACACGGGGACATGGGGAGGGGGATGTGGGGACGTGGAGGGGGACACAGGGGACGTGGGGACACGGGGACGTGGAGGGGGGCATGGGGACGTGGGGACGGGGACACGGGGACGTGGAGGGGGACACGGGGATGTGGAGGGGGACACGGGGGACATGGAGGGGGACACGGGGACGTGGGGGGGGACACGGGGACAGGGGGACATGGGGACGTGGGGACACAGGGATGTGGGTGGGGACACGGGGACGTGGAGGGGGACACAGGGACGTGGGGACACGGGGATGTGGGTGGGGACACGGGGACATGGAGGGGGGACACGGGGACGTGGGGTCAGGGACGTGGAGGGGGACACGGGGATGTGGGGAGGGGGACGTGGGGACAGGGATGTGGGGACGTGGAGGGGGACACGGGGACGTGGGGACACAGGGATGTGGAGGGGGACACAGGGACGTGGGGTCGGGGACGTGGAGGGGGACACGGGGACGTGGAGGGGGACACGGGGACGTGGAGGGGACACGGGGACGTGGGGTCGGGGACGTGGAGGGGGGGCACGGGGACGTGGGGTCGGGGATGTGGAGGGGGACACGGGGACGTGGGGACACGGGGATGTGGAGGGGGACACGGGGACGTGGGTGGGGACACGGGGATGTGGAGGGGGACGTGGGGACGTGGGGTCGGGGACGTGGAGGGGGGACACGGGGATGTGGGGACACGGGGACATGGAGGGGGGCACGGGGACGTGGGGACACGGGGATGTGGAGGGGGGACACGGGGACGGTGGGGGACAGGGACACGGGGACGTGGAGGGGGACACAGGGATGTGGGGAGGGGGACGTGGGGACGTGGGGAGGGGGACACGGGGACATGGGGAGGGGGATGTGGGGACGTGGAGGGGGACACGGGGACGTGGGGACACGGGGACGTGGAGGGGGACATGGGGACGTGGGGAGGGGGACGTGGAGGGGGACACGGGGATGTGGAGGGGGACACGGGACATGGAGGGGGAACACGGGGACGTGGGGGGGGACACGGGGACAGGGGGGACATGGGGACGTGGGGACACAGGGATGTGGGTGGGGACACGGGGACATGGAGGGGGACACGGGGACGTGGGGTCAGGGACGTGGAGGGGGACACGGGGATGTGGGGAGGGGGACGTGGGGACAGGGATGTGGGGACGTGGAGGGGGGACACGGGGACGTGGGGACACAGGGATGTGGAGGGGGACACAGGGACGTGGGGTCGGGGACGTGGAGGGGGACACGGGGACGTGGAGGGGGACACGGGGACGTGGGGTCGGGGACGTGGAGGGGGGCACGGGGACGTGGGGACACGGGGACATGGAGGGGGGCA
>JAPZLJ010000061.1:0-33280 GCA_027474245.1 Spheniscus humboldti | reverse complement strand
TCGTGGTTTAACCCCAGGCCCACCCAGCCGCTCGCTCCCCCCCCCCCGGCCCCGGTGGGAGAGAATCGGAAGGGGGAAAAAAAATGAGAAAACTCTACATTTCTCGCTATCTCAATAAAAATATTGAACATATCTGTTGTCTCGTTCAATATCTTCATCGATGAGCTGGACGAGGGGATCGAGGGCACCCTCGGTTTGCAGACGACACCGAGTTGGGCGGGAGCGTTGATCTGCTCGAGGGTAGGAAGGCTCTGCAGAGGGACCCGGACAGGCTGGATCGATGGGCCCAGGCCAACGGGAATGAGGGTCAAGGTCAAGTGCCGGGTCCTGCAATTTGGCCACAACAACCCCAATTGCAGCGCTACAGGCTTGGGGAAGAGTGGCTGGAAAGCTGCCAGTCGGAAAAGGACCTGGGGGTGCTGGTCGACAGCCGGCTGAACATGAGCCGGCAGTGTGCCCAGGCGGCCAAGAAGGCCAATGGCATCCTGGCCTGTATCAGAAATGGTGTGGCCAGCAGGAGTAGGGAAGTGATCGTGTCCCTGTACTCGGCACTGGTGAGGCCGCACCTCGAATACTGTGTTCAGTTTTGGGCCCCTCACTACAAGAAGGACGTCGAGGTGCTGGAGCGTGTCCAGAGAAGGGCAACGAGGCTGGTGAGGGGTCTGGAGAACAAGTGTGATGAGGAGCGGCTGAGGGAACGGGGGTTGTTTAGCCTGGAGAAAAGGAGGCTGAGGGGAGACCTCATCGCTCTCTACAACCACCTGAAAGGAGGTTGTAGCGAGGGGGGTGTCGGTCTCTTCTCCCAGGTAACAAGCGATAGGACGAGAGGAAACGGCCTCAAGTTGTGCCAGGGGAGGTTTAGGTTGGACATGGGGGAAAATTTCTTCACCGAAAGGGTGGTTAAACCTTGGACCAGGCTGCCCAGGGGAGTGGTGGAGTCCCCATCCCTGGAGGTATTTGAAAGACATGTAGATGAGGCGCTGAGGGACATGGTTTAGTGGCCATGGGGGTGTTGGGTCGACGGTTGGACTCGATGATCTCAGAGGTCTTTTCCAACCTTAACGATTCCATGATTCTATGAAGGAAACCAAGGGACTCAGTCCCTCCTTCCCCACCGGCAGGCGGGGTGTTCGGCCGGCTCCGGGACGGCAGGGCTCCGTCACAACAGTGACAAAACGCCGTGACCCGGTTTCGGCAGGGACAGAGTCCATTCCCTTCCTAGGGAGCCGGCCCGGCGCCGCCGCTTTGGCTTTAGGGTGAGAGCAACGTCGATAACGCGCCGGCGGTTTGGTTGTTGCTGAGCAGTGCTTACGCTGAGTCAAGGACGTTTCAGCTCCCCGTGCTCTACCGCGTCAGCGGGCTGGGGGGGGGGGGGGGGGGGCACAAGGAGCCGGGAGGGGACACGGCCAAACTGGCCGGGAGGGACATTCCGTACCCTGTGCCGCCATGGCCAGCATGGAAACCGGGGGGGGGGGAAGAAGAAGGACGGGGGGGGGGGGGCAGCGGGGGGTGGGGGGCCGCTGCTCGGGGCCCGGCTGGGCACCGGTCAGCGGGGTGGTGAGCAATTGTACTGTGCATCACTTGCTTTGTGTAGTATTATCATATTATTATCATATTATTATCATATTATTATCATTATTATTATTATTATTATTATTATTATTATTTTATTTCAATTCTTAAACGGTTTTTATCTCAACCCGCGCGGTTTTTTTTTTCCCCCTCGCTTCTGCTCTTTCCGATTCTCTCCCCCACCCCACGGCGGGGGGGGGGGGTGGGGGGGGTGGGGGTGGGGAGGAGCGAGCGAGCGGCCGCGGGGGGGCTCAGTTGCCGCCTGAGGTTAAACCGCCACACGCCATCGCTCCGAACATGTGTCCCGTCGTCCCCCCACCCCGTGTGTGTCCGTCCGTCCCCGTCCCCCCCCCCCCCCCCCCCCATCCTTATTCTTCCCCCGGTGAAGCGATCCGATCCCCTCGCGCTGCGTCCTGCGACAGCCGAAACCGGGTAAGTCGGCGGTTTACGGGCAAATCCCGTCGTTGCCGTTAGTTCCGTGCTCTAAACCGCTCGGGGGGTTCACCTCTCGGCTGTAACGTAACTTGTATCCACGATTCTTTGGTTCTGCGAAGGGTCTGTTTGTGGCAGCCGGGGTAAAATCGGGATTTTTTTGGGCCCGACGTGGGACGGCCGAGCGTATCCCGCCAGGGCTGATCAACGAAAGCACGCGGTTTCCGTCTGTGCTCTCTGCCGGTTCGAGGAGAATGCGCGGGATTACGGGGCTGAGCCGGCGTGGCCGTACGTTGGCTGGATGGTGTGCACGGAGGAAGGAGCCGGTGGCAGCCCCGTCACAGCGGGCGGCAGGTCACCGGCGTGGCACAGCGGGCGGCAGAGCCGGCGGCGGCCGTGTCACCGCGGTGTCACGCTGGGTCTGTGACGTGGCCGCGGCAGGGGTACAAAAGGGGCCGCCGGGACGCTGGGTCCTGCACCCTGGAGGAGCGTCCGTAGGACGAAGGCAGGGATGAGCTCCCACAGGGCTGTCGCCGCTGAGGAGCAACCGGCCGGCGTCAGGCGGACCAAGGTGGACTTCTGGGACGGGATGGAGCATGCCTTCATGATGCCCAGCATCACCGCCAAAGGTACAGGCATCCACAGCCACCGCGGAGTGTGCTTACAGGACCAACAGTTGTAGCGTTGTGTGGGTGAGACTCGGCACTGCAGCCATCTCAGGGGGTGTTTCCATCTGGGGCCGGGGACATCAATGACACTTTACATCTGGCAATGCGCCACAGCTCGGGGGGTGTTGGAGGGTTGAGAGCTGGCAGACGCAGAGCGCAACCTGGTTTTCCTTTGTTTTCCAGAGCGAAATGCCGTCTGGGACGCAGTGGCTGGCTACGTTCAAGAACAGCTCCTGCTGCAGAAGGTGGGGCGACACCCGCATCCTCTTAGTCCACCCAGGGGAGTGGGGAGTCCCCACGGCCCTGGGGCATGGCCTGCAGTTACTTTTCCCTCCTCAGAAAGCAGGAAACTCGACCCAAAAGTCCCCGCTGGGGGACAAACGGGGCTCGTGCAAGGGTGGTATCGCCTCCGGCAGGTGGTACTGTACCGCAGGGCTGATCCCGGTCACTGGAGACCCCTGGATGCCCTCGGGCTGCTTCTGCCCTGACTCCAGCACTGCTTTTTCGGGGGCAGGGGAAAGGGGAGGACTCGGCAGCTCCTCCTTAAAGCTCTCCCCACTGCCCTGGCTCATGTCTCTGAACAGCAGGAGCGGGCAGGGTCTGGTCCAAAGCACCGTCCCTGGACAGGGCCACTCCCAGCTCTTCCCTCCAGCCAGTCCTCACCCTGCAGCCCTTGCCTTCTCTCCTGCTCCAGGGAGTCCGAATTCCAACCCTCGGCTCCTTCGACGCCGTCCCCCAACGGATCCAGGCTGGAGACGAGGCCGTGATTATCCAGAGGCCCGTCTTTCGCCTGGCCAGGAATCTGGCGGTTGTCCACAACCTGATGGACGACAAGGACTACCTGCCCGGTAAGACGTTGGATTAAACCCTGGCTGGCTGCAGGGTCGTTTCATCCCTGCCCTGGGTCTGAGATGCTCCGCTAAAGCAACTCTCTCTCTGCAGAGCAGGCCCAAAAATGGGGTGGTTTTTTTTGGGGGGGGGGGGCGATGCGATGACTGCAGTAAGCAGCCCTTGGGAAACGCCTGCGGAAGGGCCACTGGGCGAGCGCCTCCATCCCCCTCCTGTGCTTTTCCAGGCAATAAGGAGCTGGAGCCTCTGAAATATGCCAAGGTGGCCACGGACGCCTCTGTGTCCCGGCGAAAAGCGGAGGGCTGCATCCTAGGCGTCACGTCCCTCCTCTCTCACTGCGTGGGGAAGGGGGAGAACGTCGCCCTCGTCCTGAGGAACGTTGGGGTGCTCCTCATCGAAGGCGGGAGAGTGCAAATGAAATTCTACTACGACTTCCTAGAGACCTTGTCCGGGAAGGAGAACCTGGCAAAAGCTGTTTTCAAGGTGAGCGTTTTGGTTTTGCTGTGGCGCAGGCGCTCCCACGGCGCTGCCGCGACACGTGGCCCGGCCGGGACGCGGTCATCCCACTTGAGCGAGGCGAGAGCTACGGTCCTACCAACTCCCCCTGCCTCGGGCTCCTCCAATTTGGAGCGCCTCGGCCGTGCGGAGGGCATCCTGCCATCTTCGTGGTCCTCCCTTGCAGGTCCCCCAGCTGCTGGACATGCTGGTGTCCCGGGTGGCACCCGTGGCCTCGCTGAGTTTTTCCGGCCGCGTCATCCTCTTTCCCGAGTGAGTACGTTGGCGGCCGCAGCCGCTGGTTGGTGCAGACGCTCGAGGTAGCGTTTGCTCCTTGTGAGCACGGGTGTCCTCCCATGGGGACAACCAGGCAGCGGCTCTTGTTGGCGTCCCCAGGTCGTAGTCGGTCCCACGAGGCAGATCTGATGGGAAAGACAGAGGAACTGAGGCAACATTTTCTTCCCGTGGCGGCCAGGGCTTCTTTGCCAGGGGACTCCATTTCCCAGGGCTGTCCTTGGGGGTGGGGCACGGTAGACGTTGGAAAAACACGGTAGACTTGGGGAAAAGAACGGCCTTTACGGCCCTTCCAAAGTCTGCCCGTCAGCAGGTGATCGTGGCGGGTGAGTGCTGGTGGTGCTCTGGGTCACGTCGGCGTCTTCTCCTTGTTGCCAGGTTCAAAACGGAGCTTGTGGCCAAGCCGCTGCCCAGGCCTCTTCTCAAGACCTCGAGGCGAGTCCCCGGCGGGGACAAGCAGATGAGAAGGGAGGGTTTGCCACATCTCGGGCAAGGCGGGAAAGGTAAAGCAGCTCCCGGCTCCTTTCCACGGCACGGGCAACCAAGTTCTGTCGTCGGGTGGGGAAAAGCACCGGCGTTGCGGGTCAAAAGGCTCCGACTTGGGCCGAAGCTTCACGCCAGCTCGGCCCGGCCTTTTCTCCCGACGACTCGTCGGCTTCACCGAAAGGGAGCCCTGGGGTGGGACGTGCCCAAGGGTATGGTAGGAGGATGGTGATCCAAGGCCCTCTCCTCCCCCCTCAGAAATGACCCCACCAAAAGTGTCCCTGTCATCAGGGACGCTCTTCTGACGAGGTCTCTCCCTCCTGTTTCCAGTGGGATTCCCTGGTTTTCCCTTTCCAGCGAGTCCAAGCTCGACAACTGATGAAATACCACCGTTCTGGGAAATCAGGGGGAAGGGGAGGAGGAGGAGAAGCTCTCGGGTCAGGTGAGGCTCAGGGCTGGCGTCTGCACGGGCTCCTTTTGACCAGAGAGGCGGTCGCTGCCCCATCCCGGGAAACGTTCAAGGTCAGGTTGGAGGGGGGCTCTGAGCGACCTGATCTAGTCGAAGACGGCCCTGCTCCTCGCAGGGAGGCTTGGACTAGACGATCTTCAGAAGGCCCTTCCAACCCAAACCCTTCTGTGATTCTGTGATTTCCTGACCCGGCAAGAGCCCGTTGCCCAGCCCCAAACACTCGCCGCCCGTCGCTGCCCAACAGTGGTGACGGCAGCGCCCGGAGGGGCGGGATGGGGCTGCCGGGAGCCCCCTGTTTCACAGGGCTGCTTGCTCTCGGGCCCTTCAGGAGAGCCCCAGCGTGGCCTCCTGAGCTGTGCATGGGGACAGCCGTGCGGCAGCCGAGGGTCCTGGCTCAGGGGGTTTCCTCAGCCGAGCCGCCGGCGGCTGTGCAAAGAGGCGCGTGGCTCGTGAGGGCGGGATGTGGCGACAAACCCATCGACCTCCTCAGGTTAGACCTCTCCCGTTGTGCCCTTCCAGGCAGCGGCGGGTCATCCCAGGCGGTTCCTCTGGAAAAAAGCAGCCTGCGACCGGCCGACCCAAGGGCAGAGCATCAAGGCAGAGCCGAGCGCAGGCAGCAGAACTTCAGAGCTGCGGAGGAGGAGGAGGAGGAGGAGGAGAAGTAGTGGAGCAAATCCTCGCCGAAATCGCCGCGACGCAGACGGCGAAAGCCAAGCCCTCCCACGCTTGGGAAGCAGCCACCTTCGTAACACCTGTAATAGCCGTATTATCGGCAACGAGCTCTGAGGCCAGCCTGCGCGAGGAGCCCGCCTATGAGGTTCTCAGGCAGCCGCCACCGAGGCCAAGACGGAGAAAACCGTGAACTTCAGTCCTGAGAAATTCTGGCCAGTGCTGGAATAACTTCGCAAGTCCGTATTCTGGACGCGGAGCGCTGAGGCCCGCAGGCTTGAGGTGCCCCTCAACGAACACCTCTGTTTTGGTGCAAGTGGCTCGAGGCCATGCTTTGCGCTGAAGACGAGCCCAGCGCTCCCTCGGCTGGAGAGACCCCGCCTGGAGGGATCGGGGAAAAAAGAGGTGAATAAAAACACAGAGAAGTTGCAAAAGGGCATTGACTTTTTTTAATTGTTCGCAACCGGAACGGGGGAGAAGGGTTTTTTTTTTATGGTTGGCTCTGAGATCAGCCGAGCACGGTCCTGGAAGCGGGGCCATCTGAGGGACCTTCCCTCGGGACCTCTTCCATCCAAAGGACCTTTTCCATGGCCACTATGGAAAGGAACGTGGTTTTGGGAGCAAGAGAGGGCAACTTGGAGCAATGTTGTGAAGAACTGTATATCCCTGGCGGGGAAAGGAGAGAATGCAAGTGCAGCTGGGGAGGCATGCAGGGCCCGTACGTGCAGGGGCAGCGGAGGCCACCTAAGCTTCCACCCAGGGCCATAAGGGACCGGGGAAGGAAAGAGAGCAAGGCTGAGCCCAGCTCCGCTGGCCTGGAATTTCTGTTTCCACTTGGGGTAGAGCCAGGGCTCTTTACTATCCTATTTATCTCCCAGATGACCCAATTATATCCAATTTCTATCTCTACTTATGAAATCCTCCAGGGAGGCGCCCTGCTCGGCCATGCCGTGGGCCAAATCCACCCTCTGGATTTGAGGGGGTCCGTGCCGGGTTTTGGGGTTCGCCAAGAGGGTCGGGGGGGTGTTTGGGGAATAAAAATGGGGTTTAGGGTCTTTCCAGAGTCTTGGCTTTTTGGGGTCGGCGCCTGGTTTTGGGGTTCACAAGGAGCTCTGGGTGTTTGGGGGCCTGTTCGTGCTTTTGGGGTTCACCCAGAGCTCTGGATGTGAGGGGTCGGTGCCGGGTTTTGGGGTTCACCAAGAGCTGGGGGGGGTGTTTGGGGAATAAAAATGGGGTTTAGGGTCTTTCCAGAGTCTTGGCTTTTTGGGGTCGGCGCCTGGTTTTGGGGTTCACGAAGAGCTCTGGGTGTTTGGGGGCCTGTTTGTGCTTTTGGGGTTCATGAAGGGCTCTGGATGTGGGGGGTTGGTGCTGGGTTTTGGGGTTCGCAAAGAGCTTGGGGGGGTGTTTGGGGAATAAAAATGGGGTTTAGGGTCTGCTCAGTCTTGGCTTTTTGGGGTCGGCGCCTGGTTTTGGGGTTCACGAAGAGCTCTGGGTGTTCGGGGGCCTGTTCGTGCTTTTGGGGTTCATGAAGAGCTCTGGATTTGAGGGGCCGGCACCTGGTTTTGGGGTTCACCAAGAGCTCTGAATGTGGGGATCGGTGCCTGGTTTTGGGGTTCACGAAGAGCTCTGGGTGTTCGGGGGCCTGTTCGTGCTTTTGGGGTTCATGAAGGGCTCTGGGTGTTTGGGGGTTGGTGCCGGGTTTTGGGGTTCACCAAGAGCTCTGGATGTGAGGGGTCGGTGCTGGGTTTTGGGGTTCGCAAAGAGCTTGGAGGGTGTTTGGGGAATAAAAATGGGGTTTAGGGTCTGTTCAGAGTCTTGGCTTTTTGGGGTCGGTCCTTGGTTTTGGGGTTCACCAAGAGCTCTGGATGTGAGGGGTCGGTGCCTGGTTTTGGGGTTCACAAGGAGCTCTGGATGTGAGGGGTCGGTGCCGGGTTTTGGGGTTCGCAAAGAGCTTGGGGGGGGTGTTTGGGGAATAAAAATGGGGTTTAGGGTCTTTCCGTCGGTCTCTTCTCCCAAGTAACAAGCGACAGGACGAGAGGAAACGGCCTCGAGCTGCGCCGGGGGAGGTTTAGGTTGGACACGGGGGAAAATGTCTTCACCGAGAGGGTGGTTAAACCTTGGGAGGGGCTGCCCGGGGAAGGGGTCGAGTCCCCGTCCCTGGAGGTATCTAAAAGACGTGTCGATGCGGCGCTGAGGGCCGTGGTTTCGCGGACGCGGGGGGCGTCGGGCCGACGGTTGGACTCGATGCCCTTGGAAGGTCTCTTCCAACCTTCGCGGCTCTACGATTCTGTGATTCCTGGTCCCCCAAAGCCGCCCGCTTGGCCTTGGCCCAAGGTGACACGGTCTCCTCCGGTTAAGGAGCCGCGCGCCACGTCGCCGCGCTCTTCCCGCGGCTGGAGCGGTCGGAGGCGGGGGGTGGGGGGGGGGTGTCCCGTGGACCCGTCTTGACGGTGTCTCCCTGTTCACCCCCCCCCCTCGGGGTCCAGCACCGACCCCGGGCTTCGTCTGATTGAGTCTCCTCGCCAAGTTCTCGGCCGGGGTCCTCCCGGTCTGCCGGCCAAGGGCTCGCTGCCTCTCGCCGCAAACGGGCAGCGATTGAATCCGCCGTCCCGCCGCCAGCGAGGCGGGTCATGGAGAGACGCCGTCGCGGCGGGGTTCACCCCAGGGGGCTTCGTTAACGAGCAAGCGGTGCCCAAATGGTAACGGAGCGGCGACCGAATGAAAACTCGCTGGCGGTCAGGTGGGGACCAAGCAGGCGTTGAACGCTGATTGAACAGGGACCTGACGGCGGTTTGACGGCGGTTTGATGATGGTTTGACGATTTGACGGCGGTTTGACGGCGGTTTGATGGTGGTTTGACGATTTGACGGCGGTTTGACGGCGGTTTGATGGTGGTTTGACGATTTGACGGCGGTTTGACGGCGGTTTGATGGTGGTTTGACGATTTGACGGCGGTTTGACGGTGATTTGACAATGATTTGATGACGATTTGATGGTGATTTGATGACGATTTGACGATGATTTGATGATGTTTTGAGGGTGATTTGACGGTGGTTTGACAACGATTTGGCAACGATTTGACTGTGCTTTGACGGTGGTTTGATGGTGATTTGATGATTTGACGACGATTTGACGACAATTTGACAATGATTTGACTGATTTGACTGATTTGATGGTGGTTTGGTGATGATTTGATGATGATTTGATGGTGATTTGATGATTTGATGATGATGTGAGGGTGATTTGATGATTTGATGATGATGTGAGGGTGATTTGACAGTGATTTGACGATGATTTGACGGTGATTTGACGGTGATTTGACAATTTGACAGTGATTTGACGACAATTTGACGATTTGATGATGATTTGACAGTGATTTGATGGTGATTTGACGGTGTTTTGATGACGATTTGATGATGATTTGATGATGATTTGATGATGTTTTGAGGGCGATTTGACGGTGGTTTGACAACGATTTGACAACGATTTGACTGTGCTTTGAAGGTGGTTTGATGGTGATTTGATGATTTGACGACGATTTGACGACAATTTGACAATGATTTGACTGTGATTTGACTGATTTGACGGTGGTTTGGTGACGATTTGATGATGATTTGATGGTGATTTGATGATTTGATGATGATGTGAGGGTGATTTGACAGTGATTTGACGATGATTTGATGGTGATTTGACAATTTGACAGTGATTTGACGACAATTTGACGATTTGATGATGATTTGACGATGATTTGATGATGATTTGATGATGATTTGAGGGTGATTTGACGGTGGTTTGACTGTGATTTGACGGTGATTTGACAACAATTTGACGGTGGTTTGACGATTTGATGGTGATTTGATGACGATTTGACGACGATTTGACGATGGTTTGACGACGATTTGACGACGATTTGACGATTTGACTGTGCCTTGACGGTGGTTTGACGGGGATTTAAATGATGATTTAAAGGCTGATTTCGATGACGATGAAGACGGCGATTTAGAGGGTGGTCAAGCGCGTCACTACCTGCTGCACTTCTCGTAATTCAGCCGCTGCCGGCCAGGCGACTCTCGCGGTCGTACACCGCCGTTTCGGAGCGAATGAGAACGTCGCTCATCCCGCTGTGGGTACCGGAGGCCGGCCGGGGGGCTCCCTCCGCCTCAAGGACTGACCCTGGGAGGCGTCCTGGCTCGAGGGGAGCTGACCGCCCTCCAGCCCCCCCAACGGGCTCGGGGTTGGGGGTGGGGGGGGGCGGGGGGGGGGGGTGTGGGGGTGCTACAGGGTGAGGGTAGAGCGGGCGCAGAGCCCTGGGGGCGGCGAAGGGGCCACCGAGGGACGGTGAGGGCCACCGACGGCTTTCAGTCCTGGCCCACTCGTGCGTGTGCGTTGGGGGGGGGGGGGGGGGGGAGGGGGAGCTGTTGCTGGCTCCAGGCTGATGCGCCCCCCCCCCCATCCCCCCCCCGCCCCCCCCCCCCCCGCCCAGGATCAACCGCCCGTCAGCGCCGGTGTCACGCGCCTTCAGGGTTAACCGCTTCAAGCGTGACGGGCCCAAGGTTCGACGGGCCCCCCCCCCAGGGCCGCCCCCCCCCCCCCCCCCCCCGCAGGATTACCCACTTTCGGTTGTCGCAGCCCCACGGGCGAGCACCCGGGACGGGGGACACCGGGGTGGGGGGTGGGGGGGTGGGGTGTGAAGGGTCTCTGGTGTCAGCCAGGACATGGCCAGGAGCTGCTCCCGGCCCCCCCCCCCCCCGACGGCACCAGCGTGGTGTCCTGGACGGGGGACACGGGGACGGCGGGCCCCAGACACCCGGGGAGAGGAGGGTTTGAGACGCTCTGGCCCCCAGGTGCCGGGGGGACACGGGCAGGGGGACAGCGGGGGTCTCCCGGGTGGCCCTGGGAAGGGGTCGGGGTGCTCCTAGACCCGGTGCTGGCCCCCAGCACAGCGCCGCGGCCCGGTGAGACCCACTTGGACCCCCCCGCCCCCCGCCTTCCCTTCCTCCATCCTCCCCTCGGCCGTCTGTCCACCCTCTGGTACCCAACGCCCTCCATCCGTCCCTCCCCTGACGTGTCCGTCTGTCCCACCCTCCCCCTGTCCATTCCCCAGCCCTCCCCTCGTCCGTCTGTCCCTCCGTGCCTCCGGCCCCTCGTCCCTCCGTCCCCGTTCCTCATCCCTCCGCCTGTCCCTCTGCCCGTCCCCTCGTCCTCGTCCCTCCCTCCCTCTCTCTGTCCCCCCGTCCCTCCATCCCTCCCTCCACCTGTCTGTCCCCTCGTCCCTCCAGCCAGGAGCCAGCCGTCACACTGTGTCCCCGAAGGGCTCACGGTGTCCCCAGCGCGCTCACGGTGTCCCCAAAGGGCGGTAGGTCACCACAGCCGGGACGGCTCTCCCCGCGACGGCACCGCAGTCATGCTGGTCACCACAGCCGCCGTCGTGGCGGCCGTGGCTGCCACCAGGACGATGCTGGTGGCCGTGACCGTCCCCATGGTGGCGCGGGCTGCCATGGCTGGCGGCCGTCCCCATGACCATGCCAGTGGCCATGACTCTCTACCCGCACTAGCGCAGGTGGCCAGTGGCCGTGGGGGCGACTGTGCTGACCGCGACGGCCGTCCCCATGACCGCGCCAGCGATCGTGACCGTGCCGGTGCTCACCCCCGTGGCAGCACACGCTGGTGACTGTCCCCGTGACCTTGCCAGTGGCCGTGACCAGACGGATGACAATCCTCATGCTGGCCGTGGCCATCCCTATGACCATGACCACGGGGCCGACGGTCCCCACGGCAGTGCCAGTGGCCAAGCTGGTGGCCATCCCCGCGGTGACACAAGTGGCCAGTGGCCGTGACCATCCCCACGACCACGCTGGCGGCCACGATGACGCGGTTGACCGTTCCCATGGCGGCCAGCACCGTAGCCGTCCCCACGACCATGCCAGCGGCCACCGGCGGCCACGACCGTCCCCCACGCCACCCGTAACCGCGGCCGTCCCCATGACCGTGACGGGCCACCGGCCCCACAGCGGCGTGGGTGGCCGGCGGCCGCGCAGTCGCCATCCCCGCAGGCGACGGTGACGCCGAGGGACGAGCGGAGCCGGGTGCCGTAGCCAAGGAACCGGGTTTTATTCTGCTGCGGTTAAACAAGTGCCCGAGCCCCGGGGGGGGGGGGGGGTGGCCCTGGGGACACGGGGGGACCCCGGGGAGGACACCGGGGCCACCCGGACACCGGGGTCCCGTCCCCCCCCCCCCGCCACCGGGGATATATATATATATTCATATTTATAGTTGCAGTGGTCCTCGTCACAGCCCCCCCCCGCCCCCAAGACACCCCCACCCCTGGGTGCTGCCCCACCCCCCGCACCGGATTTAGGGTGAAACGAGGCATTTCCGGCAGTGTGCCCCGCCCCCCCCCCCCCCCCCCCCCGGACTGGGGGCGGATCGGGGTGGGGTGGGGGGTGGGGTGGGAGGGCGGCCCCCGGGTGGGGGTGGGGGGGGGCCCCCCCCGGGCCCCCCCCGCCTCAGTCGTCGATGCAGATGACTTCGCCCCCGCGCGGCTCCTTCTTCTCCGGCCCTTCGGCCTCGCGCTCCCGTTTCACCAGCACTGGGGGGCCGTTGGCGGCAGCTGCGGGGGGGGGGGGGGGGGGGGAGGACCCAGGCGTTGGGGGGGGGGGGGGAGGGGGGGCGTGTCCAGACCCCCCCCCCCACCTAATGACACCCTCCCGGGGACCCAGGTGTCCCACTCTGATGGACCCGGGCATCTGGCCCCCGCCCCCCCCCCCCCCCCATGAACCCAGGTGTCCAGGGGCCCCCCCACCCATGCACCCGGGCATCTGGGGACCCCCACCCATGCACCCGGGCATCCAGGGGCCCCCCCCACCCATGAACCTGGGTGTCTGGAGTGTCCCCCCCACCCATGCAGCCAGGTGTCCGGGGGCCCCCCCACCTATGAAACCAGGCATGCAGGGCCCCCCCCCCCCCCCCCCCCATGCACCCGGGCATCTGGGGACCCCCACCCATGCACCCAGGCGTCTGGGGGCCCCCACCCATACATCCGGGGACCCCCACCCATGAACTCGGGCATCTGGGGGCCCCCACCCATGAACCCAGGCATCCGGGGGCTCCCCCACCCATGCACCCGGGCATCTGGGGGCCCCCACCCATGAACTCGGGCATCCGGGGGCCCCCACCCATGAACTCAGGCATGTGGCCCCACCCCCCCCCCCCCCGGACCTGGGCATCTGGGGGCCCCCACCCATGAACTCGGGCGTCCAGGGGCCCCCACCCATGCACCCAGGCATGCGGGGGCCCCCCTACCCATGCACCCGGGCATCTGGGGCCCCCCCACCCATGGACCCAGGTGTCCGGGGCCCCCCCCACCCATGGACCCCGGCATCCGGGTGCTCACCGGTGATGAAGGAGCCAGGCGGCATCTGGCTGTAGTTGGCCCCTCCGGGGGGGAGGGCTCCGGCCGGGGGGGTCCCAAAGGTGCCCCCATAGCTCTGGGGGGTGGCATAGGGCCCCGGCGGGAAGGTCTGGAGAGATGGGGACACCACTGTCACCCCCCCCACCCCAACGCTGCCACCAGGACGAGGGGAGGCGCTTCTGGAGAGGGCTGGATGGGGCTCCCCGAGGTGGGCGACCCCGCGGAAGGGGCGTCCCCAAGCCGGGGATGTCCCCAGGAGGGTGGCCCTGGGGCAGGGTGTCCCCAGTCTGGGTCCCCAGGGCAGGCAGGTAAGGGTCCCCTAGGTGGGGGGAGGGGGGGGATGTCCCCAATGAAAGGGAGGGTCCCCAGGGAAGGGATGTCCCCAAGGCTGAGGATGTCCCCAAGGCGAGGGGTGCCCCCCAAGGCTGAGGATGTCCCCAGGGCAAAGAATGTCCCCAAGGCAGACTGATCCTGAAGGGGGGGGGACCGTCCCCCAAGGCAGGGGATGTCCCCAAAGGGAGAGGTGTCCACAAGGAAAAGGTGTCCCTGAGAAGGGACGTCCCCAAGGTGGGGTATCCTTAAGGTGAGGGATGTCCCCAAGTTGGGGCGTGTCCCCAAAAAAAGGATGTCCCCAGGGCAGGGCCGTCCCCAAGATAAGAAACGTCCCCAAAGTGAGGGATGTCCCCAGGGTAGGATGTCCCAGGGTGGGATGTCCCCGGGGTGGGATGTCCCCGGGATGGGATGTCCCTTCAGTGGGATGTCCCCAGGATGGGATGTCCCTGGGATGGGATGTCCCCAGGGTGGGATGTCCCTGGGATGGGATGTCCCTGGGATGGGATGTCCCTTCAGTGGGATGTCCCCAGGATGGGATGTCCCCGGGATGGGATGTCCCTGGGATGGGATGTCCCTTCAGTGGGATGTCCCCAGGGTGGGATGTCCCTTCAGTGGGATGTCCTCAGGGTGGGATGTCCCCAGGGCGGGATGTCCCCGGGATGGGATGTCCCCAGGGTGGGATGTCCCCAGGGTGGGATGTCCCTTCGGTGGGATGCCCCAGGGCGGGATGTCCCTGGGATGGGATGCCCCAGGGTGGGATGTCCCCAGGGTGGGATGTCCCCGGGATGGGATGTCCCTGGGATGGGATGTCCCCAGGGTGGGACGTCCCTTCAGTGGGATGTCCCCGGGATGGGATGTCCCTTCAGTGGGATGTCCCCAGGGTGGGATGTCCCCAGGGTGGGATGTCCCCAGGGTGTGATGGGATGTCCCCAGGGTGGGATGTCCCCGGGATGGGATGTCCCTTCGGTGGGATGTCCCTGGGGTGGGATGTCCCCGGGGTGGGATGTCCCCGGGGTGAAGGCTGTCCCCAAGGCGAGGAACGTGCCCGGGAAAGGGTGTCCCCAAGGCAGGGGAACGTCCCCGGGGCGGGGGCGGGGGCGGGGGCGGTGACTTACGGGCGGGGGGTGGCTCTCGGTGCCCTTGCTGGCCAGGCGGCTGAGGATGCTGCGCTCCGACATCTGGAGGCGGGCGGCGATGGGGGGGATGCGGGAGAGGGTGGCGGGGAGGCGGGTGACGTCCGCCTTCATGTCGCTCAGCAGCTCCTCCAGCTGGTTCAGCACTGGCGCCGGGGGGAGGGGGGGGGGGGAGAGAGAGAGAGAGAGAGAGAGGGGCGGGGGGGGCCCCGTCAGCGCCGGGGGGCCGCCCCGCGCCTCCTCACAACTTACTCACAGGTTACTCATAGGTTACTCATAGGTTACTCAGAGGTTACTCAGAGGCTACTGGAAGGGGGCGGCGGGGCGGAGATACTCACGTGAGAGCAGGGAGTAGGGTGGGGAGAGGGAGGGGAAGCCCGAGAGCTACTCAAGGGATACTCGGGGGATGCACCGGCGGGGAGTGGGGGCATGCTGCGGGGGGGGGGTGGGGGGACTCAGAGGTACTCTGGGTACACTGGAAGTACTCCGGGTGTACTCCTTCCGCACTCCAGGCATACTCCTTAAACGCACTGGAGATACTGGGATTGTACTACTTACTCTGGGCATTATTCTCTAGACACACTGGAGATACTTCAGATTTACTCTGGGCCTACTCCTCAGCCACACCAGAGATACTCTGGGCGTACTCCTCACACGCTCTGGGCCTACTCCTCAGCCACACCAGAGATACTCTGGGCGTACTCCTCACACGCTCTGGGCCTACTCCTCAGCCACACCAGAGATACTCTGGGCGTACTTCTTACATACTCCAGGTCTACCATCTAGACACACTGGAGATACTCTGGGTACGCGTTTTTAGGGACACCAGAGATACTCCAAGCATATCGCTTAGGCACTCGAGGCTCTACGCTTGTAGCTACCCTGGAGATACTCCAGACATACTCCTTAAACACCCCGCTATACTCCCTAGACACACCAGAGCTATTCTAGGTATAAAGTTTAGCGACACCTGAGCTACTCCGGGTTTACTCCTCAGTCACTCCGGACATACACCAGAGATACTCTGGGTATGCTCCTTAGACACTCTGGATACACCCTTTAAGAACTCCGGAGATACTCTGGATCTACTGCGTAGACACACTAAAGATCCTCCAGGTATACTCCTTGGATACACCAGAGATACTCCAGATCCATGCTCTAGCCGCACCAGAGATACTCTGGGCATCCTCATCACTCGCTCCTGCTCAGGGCTAAGAGGCTGCGGCCACATCGCCGATACTCTGGGGATACTCATTACACGGCCCCCGAGATCCTCCGGGCCCCAGAGATCCTCTGCACAGATCCATCAGCCTACACCAAGGGTACTCACTGCTTACTCCAGTGATACTGCTGGCAAAGACATTAAAGACACCGGAGCTACTCTGGGCTTACTCAGCACATTCCTCCGGAGTACTCCAGGCTTACTCATTAAATACACCAGAGATACTCCGGGCAGACACCAGAAGCGCTCTGGGAAAACAAGTGTCCATGCTCCAGGGATACACCGGGCAAAGCCGTTACATGCAAGCAGGGACACCCTGTCCGTACGTCAGCATTACTCCAGGCTTACTCATGACATGCACCAGGGATACTCTGGCCACCGGGATACTCAGAATATACTCCTTCCAGGCCCCCAAAATACTCCGGGTAAACGCATTACAGACTCCAGAAGTACATGGGACATGCTAGTGACATACTCCAGACTTACACTACAGATACTCAGCAGATACATCTTAGCGCAAAGCGACAGAGGCACCCGCCTGCTCCTCACGCACCCCCGAGCCCCTCGGCCGCCCTAAAGCCGCACCCCGCCTTCCTCCGAGCTTCCTCCGGGCTTACTCACACCCCAGCAACCCCTCGGGGACCTTCCAGCAGCTGCCCCGCCGCCCCCCACTTGCACCCCCCTTCCCCTCCTCCCCCCCCCCCCCCCACCTCCCCCCCCCCCCCCACCCCCCCCCCCCACCCACGCCCCCTCCTCCGGCCGCCAGAAAGCACACGCAAGAGCAAGGATACACCGGGAGCCGGTTGGGAGGAGAACCCCACTTTAATGATTGAGAGCGCGGTACAGAGGTGCGAGGCGCTACACGGGGCGTCCGCGCCGGGCGCGCCGGCCCACCCGCCTCTTACCCTTGTGCAGGACGGCGTTCGCGGGCTTGTTGCCCGCCAGCGACTCCTTGGACAAGTGCTGGTGGCTCTCGGCCAGGCACTCGACCTCGGCGAAGCGGGTGTTGAGGGCCATGGCGGGGTGGCTGGGGTCCTGCGTCATGTTCAGGTAGGCGGCGCGCCGGAGCTGCTCCTCGATCACCAGCGCCTGCTCCAGTAGCTGGGGGAGGGGGGGGAGGGGGGTGGGAGGGGTGGGGGGGGTGGGGAAGGGAGAGGGGTGGCGGAGGGGACCCAGGCGTCCGGGCACCCGACTCTGACCTCACACCTCTACAAGGCCAAGAGGGGACCCAGGCGTCCCAGCACCCAACTCTGACCTCACCCATTGCTTAGAGGACCCAGGTGTCCGGGCACCCAACTCTGACCTCACACCTCAGCAACGCCCAGAGAGGACCCACGTGTCCAGGCACCCGACTCTGACCTCACACCTCAGCAACGCCCAGAGAGGACCCACGTGTCCAGGCACCCGACTCTGACCTCACACCCCAACAATGCCAAGAGGGGACCCAGGTGTCCAGGCACCCAACTCTGACCTCACACCTCAACAAGGCCATGAAATGACCTAGACGTGCCGGCACCCAACTCTGACCTCACACCTCAGCAAGACCAAGAGAGGACCCATGTGTCCAGGCACCCAACTCTGACCTCACCCATCGCTTAGAGGACCCAGGCGTCCGGGCACCCGACTCTGACCTCACACCTCTACAAGGCCAAGAGGGGACCCAGGCGTCCCAGCACCCAACTCTGACCTCACCCATCGCTTAGAGGACCCAGGCGTCCGGGCACCCAACTCTGACCTCACACCTCAGCAACGCCCAGAGAGGACCCACGTGTCCAGGCACCCGACTCTGACCTCACACCCCAACAATGCCAAGAGGGGACCCAGGTGTCCGGGCACCCAACTCTGACCTCACACCTCAATGATGCCTGGAGAGGACCCATGTGTCCAGGCACCCAACTCTGACCTCACCCATCGCTTAGAGGACCCAGGCGTCCCGGCACCCGACTCTGACCTCACACCTCTACAAGGCCAAGAGGGGACCCAGGTGTCTGGGCACCCAACTCTGACCTCACCCATCACTTAGAGGACCCAGGTGTCCGGGCACCCAACTCTGACCTCACGCCTCAGCAAGGCCATGAAATGACCTAGACGTCCTGGCACCCAACTCTGACCTCACGCCTCAGCAAGACCAAGAGAGGACCCATGTGTCCAGGCACCCAACTCTGACCTCACCCATCACTTAGAGGACCCAGGTGTCCGGGCACCCAACTCTGACCTCACACCTCAGCAACGCCCAGAGAGGACCCACGTGTCCAGGCACCCAACTCTGACCTCACACCCCAACAATGCCAAGAGGGGACCCAGGTGTCCAGGCACCCAACTCTGACCTCACACCTCAACAAGGCCATGAAATGACCTAGACGTCCCGGCACCCAACTCTGACCTCACACCTCAACGATGCCTGGAGAGGACCCATGTGTCCAGGCACCCAACTCTGACCTCACCCATCGCTTAGAGGACCCAGGCATCTGGGCACCCAACTCTGACCTCACCCATCGCTGGGAGGACCCAGGCGTCCCAGCACCCAACTCTGACCTCACACCCCAACAATGCCAAGAGGGGACCCAGGTGTCCAGGCACCCAACTCTGACCTCACACCTCTACAAGGCCACGGAATGAACTAGACGTCCGGGCACCCAACTCTGACCTCACCCATCGCTTAGAGGACCCAGGTGTCCGGGCACCCAACTCTGACCTCACACCTCAATGATGCCTGGAGAGGACCCATGTGTCCAGGCACCCAACTCTGACCTCACACCTCAACAAGACCAAGAAGGACCCATGTATCCAGGCACCCAACTCTGACCTCACCCATCGCTTAGAGGACCCAGGTGTCTGGGCACCCAACTCTGACCTCACCCATCACTTAGAGGACCCAGGTGTCCGGGCATCCAACTCTGACCTCACACCTCAACAAGGCCATGAAATGACCTAGACGTCCCGGCACCCAACTCTGACCTCACACCTCAGCAAGACCAAGAGAGGACCCATGTGTCCAGGCACCCAACTCTGACCTCACACCTCAACAAGGCCATGAAATGACCTAGACGACCCAGCACCCAACTCTGACCTCACACCCCAACAGAGGCCAGGGAGGACCCAGGCGTCCGGGCCCCCAACACTGGCCTGACCACCCACCCTCCACCCCTGCAAGCCTCTTGCACGAGGCTCCTCATTGGCCAAGCCTCACCCTCTCGTGCGCAGCCCACGTGCAAGCCCCGCCCGTTTTCCATGGCCACCGCCTCCCTGCCCGAGCACCTGTGCAAGAAGCTGTTGTGCCCAGACCCTCGTGCAAGCCCAACCTTCACGTGAGCCCAGCCCTCACATGAGCCCGGCCCTCGTGCGAGGCCCTCGTGCAAAAGCCTCGTGCGAGCGCAGCCCTTGTGCAAGTTCTGCACTCACGTGTACGCAGCCCTCGTGCAAGCCCCTCGGTGCAAGCTCAGCCCCGGTGCGAGCACAGCCCTCGAGCATGCCCCTGGTGCAAGGGAGCAGACCCCCGCCGTGAAAGCCACCCTCGTGCGAGGCCCTTGCACGAGCCCAATCTTGGTGCGAGACCCTCGTGCAAGGCCCCCGTGCAAGCCCCCAGCGCAAAAGCAGCTGCCGCATGTGCTCCTTGCACCGGCGCCGCCCTGCCACGAGCCCCACGCGGGCACCAGCCCCGTGGCGAGCACAACCCTCGTGCGAGCCCTCGTGCGAGCCCTCGTGCGCTCACCTTGAAGCGGCGTGCGAGGAACTTGTTCTTCATCTCGAGGAAGTTCCCCTTGGAGGCTTCGCCCTTGAAGGGTTCGTTGATGACCCCGAAGGCGCCGTCGTTCTGGATGTCCGTCCAGCGCGCGTAGCCGTGGCTGCGCGCTAAGGACTGTCACCGTGTCACCGTGTCACCTGTCACCGCGTCACCCCGTCACTGTCTCACGGCGTCACCCCATCCCCAACATTCCCCTCACCCCCCACCCCCCCGCCCCGTATCCGGTGCAGAGAGCTGTGGCTGCGTGCTAAGGGCTGCTGCCTCCTCACCACTGCCGTGTCACCGTCACCGTGCCACCATCACTGTCACCATGTCACCTTGTCCCCGGCATCCCCCAGGGCATCCCCCAGCCATCGCACGGTGGCGTGGATGCGTGTTAAGAACTGTCACCGCGTCACCGTCACCACCACGTCACCATCACCACCACGTCACCACCATCGCCGCATCACCCTGTCCCCAACGTCCCTCTCATCCCCACCCCCAGGTCATCCCCTGGCCAGCCTGTGGAGCTGTGGCTGCGTGACAAGGACCGTCACCGTGTCACCATCGCCGCATCACCCTGTCCCCAACGTCCCTCTCACCCCCCCCCCCCCACGTCGTCCCCTGTCCAGCTGCGCGCTGGGGACTGTCACCGTGTCACACTGTCCCCAGTGTCCCCCTCACCCCCCACATCCAGCACGCAGAGCTGCTGCCTTGCCACCACCGCCGCGTCGCCATCGCCACATCACCGTCACCACGTCACCTTGTCCCCAACATCCCCCTCGTCCTCCCCCAGGTCATCCCCCAGCCAGCGCACCGAGACGCGGATGCACGTCAAGGATTGTCACCACATCAAGCATCATCACCACGTCACCATCACCGCGTCACCACTGCCTCGCCCTCACCGCGTCACCGTCGCCACGTCACCCTGTCCCCAACATCCCTTCTCATCCCCCGCCACGTCATCCCCTGTCCAGTGCACAGAACCACAGCTGCAGGCTAAGGATTGTCACCAGCGTCACCGTCTCACTGCATCACCCTGTCCCCAACGTCCCCCTCCATCCAGCGCACGGAGCCGTGGCTGCGTGCTAAGGGCTACCACCGTGTCACCACCACCACCGTGTCACCACCACCACTGTGTCACCATCACGATGTCACCTTGTCCCCAACATCCCCCTTGTCCCGCCCCAGGTCATCCCCCAGCCAGCGGACGGAGGCATGGATGCACGTTAAGGACCGTCACCACATCAAGTGTCACCGCGTCACCATCACCGCGTCACCACTGCATCACCATCACTGCGTCACCGCGTCACCGTCACCACGTCACCCTGTCCCCAACGTCCCTCTCATCCCCCGCCACGTCATCTCCTGGCCAGTGCACGGAGTTGTGGCTGCACGCTAAGGACTGTCACCACGTCACCGTCACTGTGTCACCACCGTGTCACCATCACCACATCACCATCACCACGTCACCCTGTCCCCAGTGTTCCCCTTGTCACCCCCCAGGTCATCCCCTCCGTCCAGCACGTGGAGCCGTGGCTGCACGCTAAGGACTGTCACCGTGTCACCGTGTCACCAGCGCCGCGTCACCATCACCACACCACTGTGTAACCATCACCACATCACTATCACTGTGTCACCCTGTCCCCAACGTCCCTGTCATCCCCCCAATGCTAAGGACCATCACCATGTCACTGCGTCACCACTGCTGTGTCACTGTCACATCACTGTCACCACATCACCCTCACAGCGTCACCTTGACCCCAGTGTTCCCCTTGTCACCCCCCAGGTCATCCCTGTTCAGCGCATGGAGCCATGGCTGTGCGCTAAGGACTGTCACCGTGTCACTGTCACCGGATCACCAAGGTTACCCTCACCCCCGCCCAGGTCACCCCCGCCAGCACATGGAGTTGTGGCCGCTCACGAAGGACTGCCACCATGTCACCGTGTCACCGTGTCACCATGTCACCGTGTCCCCAGCATCGCCTCCTGCTCCGTCACCTCCCCCTGAGGACTGTCCCCAGTGTCACCGTCACCACCGTCCCCAACATCACCACCACCCCCCGTGTCACCTGCCCCTGGCTCACCCCCACCCTGATGTCACCCTCCTTGGTGCCACCTCTGCCACCAGCCCTGGGGAGGATGACAGCACCCGGGGCGGGGGGGGGGACCCCTGGCGTGCCATGAGGGGACCCCGACATGCCATGAGGGGATGCCGGCGTGCCGCGGAGGGACCCCGGCGTGCCACGGGGGGACCCAGGAGTGCCGCGGAGGGACCCCGGCGTGCCACGGGGGGACCCAGGAGTGCTGTGGGGGGACCCCGGCATGCCACGGGGGGACCCCGGCGTGCCACGGGGGGACCCCGGCGTGCCGTGGGGGGACCCCGGCATGCCACGGGGGGACCCCGGCGTGCCACGGGGGGACCCCGGCGTGCCATGGGGGGACCCAGGAGTGCCGTGGGGGGACCCCGGCGTGCCATGAGGGGACCCCGGCGTGCCATGAGGGGACCCAGGAGTGCCGCAGGAGGACCCAGGAGTGCCACGAGGGGACCCCGGCGTGCCATGAGGGGACCCGGGCTTGCTGGGGGGGTACCCAGGAGTGCCGCGGGGAGACCCCGGCGTGCCATGAGGGGACCCCGGCGTGCCGGCGGGGCGGGGGTGGGGGGAACCCAGGCGTGTCGGAAGGATACAGGACAATGCCGGCCAGCAGCCAGTAGTCATGGCGCCGGTGCCAGATCTCATTGAGCTTCCCCGAGGAGATGGCGGCGCGCTCCTCGTTCTGCCACAGCGTGTGCAGCTCTGCGGGGCGGGGGGCGTCAAGGTAAGCGGGAACCCCGGCGTGTCAGTCCGTCCGTCAGTCCCGTCCGTCGTCCCCCCCCACCCCCCACCCCGCCGCCCCGTCACCCGCTCACCCGTGAAGCCGCCATCGGCAATGTTGAACATGAAGCGCGGCTTCTCGGCCTTGTCATCCCGCCGGCCGTTGGCGCGCGCCTCCAGCTTGGGCTCCTTCTCAGCCTTCACCTCCTCTGCGCCGGGGGCGGTGGGGGGGGGGGGACGGGGACGGGACACACGACACACACACGGGGGTCAGCGCCATGTTGCAACCCCCCTCCGGCCCCCCCAAGCCACCCCCAGCCTCCCCCCCCCCCCCCCCAAGTAAGCAGGAAGCCATCAGCCATCGGTAGGCTTCAGAGTGAACGCCCCAAGAGTAAGGGCAGAGCGCTTCCAGGCGCATCCCTTTGGTTAAGCCCCGCCCCCCCTCTGGCTTGGCCGCAGCCCTGGGTGGGCTAGGCCCCACCCCCGCAGTCAAGCCCCGCCCCCCGGGTACCTCGTTTGGGGTCAGGGTCCCCCGGCCGCTCCTTGGGCTCCTCCTCGGGGGGTTTCTCATCGCCCCTCTCTCCCCCGGGGCCCCTCTCGGCCTCGGCGCCTGCGGGGGACGGGGGACGGGGGACGGGGGGACAGGCCTGCTCGGACGTCTGGGTCCCCTGGGGGTGCCCGGGTCCCCTGGGGGATTTGGGGTGGGGTGGGGGACACGACAGGGGGGCACCCGAACTCCTGGGTCCCCTGGACGCCCGGGGTGGGGGCTCACCTGCTCGCTCCTCGCGGGCCGGGGGCCCTTCGGCCTCGGGCTCCCGCTGGCCGGGTCCCTCCTCCTCCTCCCCCTTCCGCGGCCCTTCGGCCTCACTGCCATCACCCGGGGACGGTGGCATCTCGGGGACAGGAGGCTGCGGGGACAGGGTGGGGGGTGGCGTCACCCCGGACGCCTGGGTTCCCCCGTCATGACATCCCCCCCCCCGCCCCTCCCCGTACTCCCGGAGTGACCGGGGGGACGTGGGGACAATGGTGGGGAGGGGACAGGGATGGGGAGAGAGGGGACGAGGACAGAGGGGACAGGGAGGACAGGATTGGGGACAGGGAGGACAGGATGGGACACAGGGCCGGAGGGGGGGAGAGGACAGGGACAAGGACAGGAGGGTGACGACAGCACTGGGGACAGAGACAGGGTTGGGGACAAGGATGGGGAGGAGGACAGGGCTGGGGGACATGAGCGGGGATGGGGTGGGGACAGAGTTGGGGACAAGGAGAACGTGACTGGGGACAGGGATGACACGATTGGGGACAGGGTTGGGGACAGGGAGAACACGATGGGGGACAGTTATGGGGACAGGGAGGACACAATTTGGGACAGGGATGGGGACAGGGAGGACATGATTGGGGACAGGGAGGACATCACTAGGGACAGAGAGGACAGAGTTGGGGACAACCCTGTCACCCACCTCCGTCTCCATCTTCTCGGGGCCTTTGGGCTCCTTCTCGTCCCTGGTGTCACCGTCGTCCCTGTCCGGGGGTGGCCCTGGCCCGTCCCCGCGCTCGCTGGGCGCCGGCGTGGCTGGGGACAGGGGATGTTAGGACACGGGGACACAGGGACATGGGGTGTCCCCAGCACCCTGCCCGTGTCCCTGCGCCCCTGTCCCCATGTCTCCCATCCTTCTGCCCCCCACGACCCTATGTCCCCCACGTCCCTGTGCCCGTCCCCACATCCCCGTGTCCCCATGTTGTCTCCAGCGTCCTTGTCCCCTGTCCCACATGTCCTCACATCTCCATCACCGCACCCTGTCCCCATCCCGTCTCGTCCCCCGTGTTCCCCTCGTCCCCATCCCAATCCCATGTCCCGCGTCCCTGTCCCATGTCCCCCTTGTCCCCATCCCTGTCCTGACCTCCATGTCCCCATCCCGCGTCCCCTGTCCGTGTCCCCATCCTGTCCCATGTGCCCCTCCTCATCCTGTCCCCCACGTCCCGTGTCCCCATCCCCATCCCATCCTGTCCCCCATGTCCCCGTGTCCCTGTCCCCATCCCCTGTCCCCCATGTCACCCCATCCCATCCCCTATGTCCCCATATCCCTGTGTCCCCATCCTGTCCCCCATATCCCCCTGGCCCCATGTCCCTGTCCCCAGCCCCTGTCCCCTATGTCCCTCTCCCCATCCCCTGTCCCTCATGTCCCCCATGTCCCTACCCCCATCCCATCCTGTCCCCTATGTCCCCCCATCCCTGTGAGCCCATCCTGTCCCCCGTGTCCCCCCGTCCCCATCCTGTCCCCCGTGTCCCCCCATCCCTGTGAGCCCATCCTGTCCCCCGTGTCCCCCCGTCCCCATCCTGTCCCCCGTGTCCCCCCATCCCTGTGAGCCCATCCTGTCCCCCGTGTCCCCCCGTCCCCATCCTGTCCCCCGTGTCCCCCCATCCCTGTGAGCCCATCCTGTCCCCCGTGTCCCCCCGTCCCCATCCTGTCCCCCGTGTCCCCCCATCCCTGTGAGCCCATCCTGTCCCCCGTGTCCCCCCGTCCCCATCCTGTCCCCCGTGTCCCCCCATCCCTGTGAGCCCATCCTGTCCCCCGTGTCCCCCCGTCCCCATCCTGTCCCCCGTGTCCCCCCATCCCTGTGAGCCCATCCTGTCCCCCGTGTCCCCCCGTCCCCATCTTGTCCCCCGTGTCCCTCCATCCCTGTGAGCCCATCCTGTCCCCCTGTGTCCCCCCGTCCCCATCTTGTCCCCCGTGTCCCTCCATCCCTGTGAGCCCATCCTGTCCCCCGTGTCCCCCCGTCCCCATCCTGTCCCCCGTGTCCCCCCATCCCTGTGAGCCCATCCTGTCCCCCGTGTCCCCCCGTCCCCATCCTGTCCCCCGTGTCCCCCCATCCCTGTGAGCCCATCCTGTCCCCCGTGTCCCCCCGTCCCCATCCTGTCCCCCGTGTCCCCCCATCCTTGTGAGCCCATCCTGTCCCCCGTGTCCCCCCATCCCTGTGAGCCCATCCTGTCCCCCGTGTCCCCCCATCCCCATCCTGTCCCCCGTGTCCCCCCATCCCTGTGAGCCCATCCTGTCCCCCGTGTCCCCCCGTCCCCATCCTGTCCCCCGTGTCCCCCCATCCTTGTGAGCCCATCCTGTCCCCCGTGTCCCCCCATCCCTGTGAGCCCATCCTGTCCCCCGTGTCCCCCCATCCCCATCCTGTCCCCCGTGTCCCCCCATCCCTGTGAGCCCATCCTGTCCCCCGTGTCCCCCCGTCCCCATCCTGTCCCCCGTGTCCCCCCATCCTTGTGAGCCCATCCTGTCCCCCGTGTCCCCCCATCCCTGTGAGCCCATCCTGTCCCCCGTGTCCCCCCATCCCCATCCTGTCCCCCGTGTCCCCCCATCCCTGTGAGCCCATCCTGTCCCCTGTGTCCCCCCTGTCCCCATCCTGTCCCCCGTGTCCCCCCTGGCCCCATCCTGTCCCCCGTGTCCCCCCTGGCCGCCTGTCCTCATCCTGTCCCCCACGTCCCCATCCCACATCCCCCGTCCCCGTTATCTTCATCCTGTCTCCCACGTGTGTCGTGTGCGCGCGCGCGTGTGTGTGTGTGTCCCCGCCCTCGTGTCCCCGTGTCCCCGGTACCGGGCGTGGGGGGGCCGGGGCTGGGGGGGCCGCTCTGCTCAGGGCTGGGGGGGCAGGTCTTGGCGGGGGAGGAGGCGCGGGACGAGCGCTTGGAGTCGGCGCTGGGCTCCGGGGCCAGCTCGGGAAGGCTCCAGCGCCCGTTGATGTGCTCGAACTCCTGCACCTGTGGGACGGGGGGGGGGGGGACACGGACGGGGGGACGGGACACGGACACCCAGGTGTTGGGGGGGGACCGGGTGGCAGGGGACCCAGGCGTCTGGGGGGACCCGGTCACCCTAGAAGGGGACCCAGGTGGCCAGGGGGACCCAGGCATCTAGGGGTGGCACGACCCCACCACCCCCATACAGGGACCCACGTGTCCGGGGGGGACCCAAGCACCTCGGGGGGGACACCCAGACATCCGGGGGGGGGGGGCGGACCCAGGCATCTGGGGGACCCAGTCACCCTAGAAGGGGACCCAGGTATCTGGGGGGGACACACCCAGGCATCTGGGGGGGACACCCAGGCATCCGGGGGGGGACCCAGGCATCTGGGGGACCCAGTCACCCTAGAAGGGGACCCAGGTATCTGGGGGGGACACACCCAGGCATCTGGGGGGGGACCCAGGCATCTGGGGGACCCAGTCACCCTAGAAGGGGACCCAGGTATCTGGGGGGGACCCAAGCACCTCGGGGGGGGGGGGGGGGGGGGAGGAGACACCCAGGCATCCAGGGGGACGATCCAGTCACCCTAGAAGGGGACCCAGGGATCCAGGGGGGACACATCCAGGCATCCGGGGGGGACACCCAGGCATCCGGGGGGGGACCCAGGCATCTGGGGGACCCAGTCACCCTAGAACGGCACCCAGGTACCTGGGAGGGACCCAGGTGTCCGGGGGGGACCCAAGCACCTGGGGGGGACACCCAGGCATTGGAGGGGGGGACAGACAGGGGGACAGACATGACACCCAGGCATCTGGGGGGGACACCTATGTGTCTCAAGAGGGGTGACCCAAGTGTCCGGAGGGGACCCAGGTGTCCCGGGGGGGAGGGGGGGGGGGTGGGTGGGCGGGGGTGGGGGGGTGTCGTACCTTCTTCTTGACGAGGGACATGACGCCGATGCGGGTCAGCACCTGCTGCCGCGAGAGCCCCTCCCGGGGGACCCCGTCCGCGAAGGTCTCGGAGCCGTCGGCCCCCGGCTCGCACAGGTGACGCATGAACAGGGACACGTAGGCCCTGGGGGACAGGCTCAGGGCCACCGCCTGCCGCTGCCCCTCCCCCCCGGCCCCTCCAGGGGCCCTTGTCCCCACAGACCCCCATCCCCAGGGTCCCCTGTCCCCACAGTCCCTCTTCCCAGGGTCCCCATCCCCAGGGGCCCTGTCCCCAGGGTCCCTTGTCCCCACAGACCCCATCCCCAGGGTCCCCATCCCCACGGTCCCTGTCCCCAGGGTCCCCTGACCCATAGTCCCTGTCCCCATAGTCCCTGTCCCCAGGGTCCCTTGTCCCCATAGTCCCTGTCCCCAGGGTCCCTTGTCCCCACGGACCCTGTCCCCAAGGTCCCTTGTCGCTGTCCTCAAGGTCTTGTCCCCACAGACCACATTCTCAGGGTCCCTGTCCCCATCCCCAAGGTCCCTGTCCCTAGGGTCCTCTGACCCCATAGACCCTGTCCCCAGGGTCCCTTGTCCCCATAGTCCCCCTCCCCAAGGCCCCTGTCCCTGTCCCAAGTGTCCCTTGTCTCTATAGCTCCTGTCCCCAGTGTCCCCTGTCCCCGTGCTCAGGATCCTCGTCCCCACAGTCCTCATTCATCCCTGGGTCTCTGTCCCCCTCCTCTGGGGTCCCTGTCCCCGCTGTCCCCATCTCCAGGGGCCCTGACCCCAGGGACCCTGTCCTAAGGGTCCCCGCTGCCCCCCATCCCCAGGGACCCTGTCCCCAGGGTCCCCAGTGCCCCCATCCCCAGGGACCCTGTTCCCATCCCTATCCCCAGGGTCCCCAGCATCCGTGACCCCAGTGTCCCCAGTATCCCTGATGTCCCCAGTGTCCCTGATGTCCCCCGCGCCATCAGCCTGTCCCCTCATCACAGCGCCCGTCCCGGGCTGTACCGGCACTGGCCGGGTCCTGCCACCGCTCTGGCGTCCCCTGGGCCAGAGCCGGCCCCCCGAGGGGACACGGGGACCTCGGGGGTGACTCTGTGTCAGGGTGAGGGGGACACGGGCTCGTCCGGTCCCCAGGAAAACCGACAGCGATGGCGCTCGGCTGAGTAAGGGCTCATCACGCGGCACGGGGACACGCGGGGACACGGGGGGACACGGGACGATGGGGGGGCACAGGGACACTGGGACATGGGGGGGACACAGAAGGACGTGAGGTGATGTGACACAGGAAGATGGGGGACACAGAAAGAGGGACATACAGGGACATGGAGGGGCACAGAAGGACAAGGGACAATGGGGACATGGGGGGACATGAGAAGATGGGGATGCACAGGGACATGGGGACACAGAGTGACATGGGACGATGGGGATGCACAGGGACATGGGGGGGCACAGGGACATGGGGGGACACAGAAGGACAAGGGACAACAGGGACACGGGAAGATGACACACAGGGAGATGAGGGGACACAGGGACATGAGGACACGGTGACAAACATAGGGACATGGGGATGCACATGGGGACATGTGGACACGTGGGGACATAAGGACATGGGGACACTAAGCATGTGGGGGACATATGGGGACACGGGACAACAGAGCATGGGGACATACATGGGGGCATGGGGGCTCACATGGGGACATAAGGACATGGGGACATGAGGACAAAAGGATACAGGGACACACATGGGGACGTAAGGACACACATGGGGACATGGGGGACACATGGAGACAAAGATGGGTGACATGTGGGGGACATAGGGGACAACACGAAGATGTGGGGACACACGTGGGGACACACATGGGGACATGGGGGGACACGAGGGCAAAAGGATACAGGGACACACATGGGGACGTAAGGACACATATGGGGACATGGGGGACACATGGAGACAAAGACGGGAGACATGTGGGGACATGGGGACAACATGAGAACATGGGGACACATGTGGGGACATAAGGATATGGGGACACACATTGGGACACGGGGACACACAGAGACATGGGGACACACATGAGAACAAAGACGTGGGGACATGGGTGACATGGGGACATGGGGACATGGGTGACATGTGAGGACATGGCAGACCACACGAAAACATGGGGACACACGTGGGGACACACATGGGGACATGGGGGGACACGAGGGCAAAAGGATACAGGGACACACATGGGGACGTAAGGACACATATGGGGACATGGGGGACACATGGAGACAAAGACGGGAGACATGTGGGGACATGGGGACAACATGAGAACATGGGGACACATGTGGGGACATAAGGATGTGGGGACACACGTGGGGACACGGGGACATGGGGACACACATGAGAACAAAGACGTGGGGACATGGGTGACGTGGGGACATGGGGACAACATGAGGACATGGGGACACATGTGGGGACATAAGGATGTGGGGACACACATGGGGACACACAGAGACATGGGGACACACATGAGAACAAAGACGTGGGGACATGGGTGACGTGGGGACATGGGGACAACATGAGGACATGGGGACACACGTGGGGACATAAGGATGTGGGGACACACGTGGGGACACACAGAGACATGGGGACACACATGAGAACAAAGACGTGGGGACATGGGTGACGTGGGGACATGGGGACAACATGAGAACATGGGGACACACGTGGGGACATAAGGATGTGGGGACACACGTGGGGACACACAGAGACATGGGGACACACATGAGAACAAAGACGTGGGGACAACACGAAGCCACAAGGACATGGGGACACGGGCGACACGTGAGGACACAGGGACACACGTGGGGACACAAGAACACGGGGGGACACACACGGGTACCCCACCATCCTGCCCCACCTGTGCCGGTGCCACCTCCTGTCCCCAGTGCCACCACCTGTCCCTGATGCCACCGCCTGTCCCCGGTGTCACCGCCTGTCCCCGGTGTCACCTACTTGAACTCCTTCTCGGTCTTGCCGCGCAGGTCGCGGACGAGCCACTGGGAAGTGAAGGCGTCCTGGGGGGGCATCCCCCATCTTGCCGCGCAGGTCGCGGACGAGCCACTGGGAAGTGAAGGCGTCCTGGGGGGGCATCCCCCACCGCATCACCGCGTTCAGGAAGGCCTTGCGCTGCCGCGTGTTGAAGCCCAGCACCTGGGGGGGGGGGGCACGGGTGGGTGGGTGGGGGGACCCGGGTGGCCCGGGGGGGGGCACGGGTGGGTGGGGGGACCTGGGTGGCCGGGGGGGGGGGCATGGTGGTGGGGGGGGGGGGACCCGGGTGGCCGGGGGGGGCACGGGTGGGTGGGGGGACCTGGGTGGCCAGGGGGAGGACACTGACACCCAGGTGGCTGGGGGGGGGGGGCATGGGTGAGTGGGGGGACCCGGGTGGCCGAGGGGGACCCGGGTGGGTGGGGGGACCTGGGTGGCCAGGGGGAGGACACGGGTGGGTGGGGGGACGCGGGTGGCTGGAGAGAGGACACCAACACCCAGGTGGCTGGGGGGGGGGGGCATGGGTGGGTGGGGGGACCCGGGTGGCCGGGGGGGGGCACGGGTGGGTGGGGGGACCTGGGTGGCCGGGGGGGGGGGGACCGGGGTGGCCGGGGGGGGCACGGGTGGGTGGGGGGACCTGGGTGGCCAGGGGGGAGGACACTGACACCCAGGTGGCTGGGGGGGGGGGGCATGGGTGAGTGGGGGGGACCCGGGTGGCCCGAGGGGGACCCGGGTGGGTGGGGGGACCTGGGTGGCCAGGGGGAGGACACGGGTGGGTGGGGGGACGCGGGTGGCTGGAGAGAGGACACCAACACCCAGGTGGCTGGGGGGGGGGGCATGGGTGGGTGGGGGGACCCGGGTGGCCGAGGGGGACCCAGGTGGGTGGGGGGACCCAGGTGGGTGGGGGGACCTGGGTGGCCAGAGGGAGGACACTGACACCCACGTGGCTGGGGGGGGGGGGCATGGGTGGGTGGGGGGACCTGGGTGGCCAGGGGGAGGACACCGACACCCAGGTGGCTGGGGGGGGGGGGGCACGGGTGGGGGGGGCGGACCCAGGTGTTCAGGGGACAAGGGTGAGTGGGGGGGACACGGGGGGGGGCCACAGGCTAGGGGGGGACGGCCAGGTGTCTGGGGGGGGGGGGGACGGGACACCCAGGTGTCCCAGGGGGACACATGGGTGGGTTGGGGGGGACGCAGGTGTCCGGGTGCCCTTGGGGACCCTGGCGTTCAGGCACCCCTGGGGACCCTGGTGTCTGGATGTCCCCCCCCCCCGCCCCCTCCCCAGGGACCCTGGCATCCCGCCCCCCCCCCCAGTGGACCCCGATGGCCGGGTGCCCCCCCCCCCCCGGGGCACCCCAGGGTCCTCACCTCGATGTTGCCGCCCCACGCGGGCCAGCAGCGGGGGCAGGGGTTTGTCCTTCTCGTTCCGCAGCTGCCGCTTGGACTGACGCCGGCCTGGGGGGGTGGGCGGGGGGGGGGGGGGGGGGTCAGCACCCACCCCTGGCACCCCGCCCCCCGCCCCGGGGCACCCTGAGCACCCCACGGCACCCTGAACCCCGCCTTGGGGTACCCTGATGCCCCTCAGGGCACCCCAGCCCCTAGTCTGGGGCACCCTGACACCACCGCCCCCAAGACCCTGACCCTCTTTGGGGCACCCTGACACCCCCCACCCCCCCCCCCAGGCACGCTGACCCCTTGGGGCACCCTGACCCTCCCCAGGGCACCCTGACCCCCCCTTGGGGCACCCCGCCCCCCCCCAGCACACTGACCCCTCAGGGCACCCCAACCCCCCACCCTGGGGCACCTTGACACATCCCCCCCCCCCCCCCCCAGCACACTGACCCCTCAGGGCACCCTGGGCGCCCCCCCCCCCCGGCACCCTGATGCCCCTCAGGGCACCCCAACCCCCCACCCTGGGGCACCCTGACCCCCCCCTCCCAGGGCACCCCAACCTCCCCCCACAAGCACCCTGACCCCCCCTCAAGACACCCCAACCCCCCTGGGGCCCCCTGATGCCACCCCCCCCCAGCACCCTGACCCCTGCCAGGCACGCTGACACCCACCCCCGAGGCCACCCTGTGCCACCCAGGACCCCCCCCCAATTCACCCAGTGCCACCCCAGACCCCTCCCCAGACAGGGGGGGACTCAGGGGGACGCAAGGGGACACAGAGGTGACATGGTAGGTCAGAGAGGGGACATGGAGGGACATGGAAGGACACGGGGGGACATGGGGGCATTTGGGGGGACACAGAGGGGACATGGGCGAGACAGAGGGGACATGGGGGGACGGGGGACACACGAGGGGACACATGTCAGAACAGAGGGGACACAGGAGGAGATGGAAGGACATGAGGGGACACGGGGGACACAGAGGGGACATGGGGCACTTGGGGACACACAGTGGGAACGCACAGGGGACACTGAGGGATGTGAGGGGACGTGGGGACACACAGAGGGGACACAGGAGACGTGAGGGGACACAGGGGACTTGGGGCGACCGAGGGGGACACAGAGGGGACACAGAGGGGACATGGTGGGACTCGAGGGGACACAGAGGGGACATGGTGGGACTTGAGGACACACAGGGACACACAGAGGGGATGTGGGGACACAGAGGGGACACAGGGGGACTCGGGGACACACAGAGGGGACACGGGGGGACTTGAGGGGACACAGAGGGGACACAGGGGACACAGGACGACTCAAGGGGACACAGAGGGGACATGGGGAGACTTGAGGGGACTCGGGGACATAGAGGGGACACAGAGGGGACACAGGGGGACTCGGGGACACGGGAGGACTCAAGGGGACACAGAGGGGACACGGGGGGGACTCGGGGACACAGAGGGGACACACAGAGGGGACACAGGGGACGCGGGGCACACTCACCCTCCGGCCGCTCGTCGAAGTCCTCGTCCTCCTCCTCGGAGCCCACCGAGTATTCGGACTGGTTGTCTGGGGGGCACCGTCAGCACCCGCGTCCCCCTGCACCCCAACCCCCCCCCT
>JAPZLJ010000060.1:0-46430 GCA_027474245.1 Spheniscus humboldti | reverse complement strand
GCCTGACCTGAACCCAGGCGGTTGTAGGGCAAAGTGGGCTGGTGGACACCTCACGCGGTCCAGGTTGGTTGTTGCACCCCATGGTGTGGGGTGATGTGGGCTGATGGGGCGCCTCGCAGGATCCAGGGCGGTTGTTGACCTCGTGGTGTGGGGTGATGGGGGCTGTTGGGTGCCTGGCAGGAACCCAGGCAGTTGGCTGATGGGTGCTGCTGTGCAGCTGGGAGGACCCAGGTTGGTTGTTGCACTTCATGGTGAAGGGTGATGGGGGTTGTTGGGTGCCTGACAGGATCCGGGACGGTTGTTGCACCCTGTGGTGTGGGGTGATGGATGCTGTGGGTGCCTGACAGGACCCAGGCAGTTGTGGGGCGATGGGTGCTGTTGTGTGCCTGACAGGATCCAGGACGGCTGTTGCACCCTGTGATGTAGGGTGCTGGGGACCGTTGGGTGCCTGACAGGATCCAGGACGGCTGTTGCACCCCGCGGTGTGGGGGCGATGGGTGCTGTTGTGCTCCCGACAGGATCCAGGACGGCTGTTGCACCCGTGGTGTAGGGTGCTGGGGACCGTTGGGGTGCCTGACAGGATCCAGGACGGCTGTTGCACCCCGCGGTGTGGGGCGATGGGTGCAGACCCGCAGCGGTTGTTGCACCCCGTGGCTGGGGGGTTTGGCTGCCGATGTCTCGGGGATCACGGATGTCACCGTGCAAAACCCCCCTCCAGGAAGGACCCAAAGTCCCCAGGAACCGTCGACATCCCAGCGCTGCCTTATCCCGGGCCCGAAGGGACACTTCTATTGTATTTTATCGTGTTTTATTGCATTTTATCGTGTTTTATTGTAGTTTCTTGTAGTTCTCCAACGCCGCTTCTCGGTGTCGGCGGCTCGGCCGCGCCTTCACCCAAAATTTTGGCGCCGCCGGTGGTTTTGGGGCAGGTTTGCACCCTCCAAACTCGCCCCCTTGGGGTGGGCGCCGCCGCTTTGGCTGAGATTTCCTCCCTCAGGGGCGCGTGCGGGCATTAAAACCCGTCAGAAACGGGGCGGGAAAAGAGGATTTAGCGCAAAAAATGCCCGTTTTCCTCAGCGGGAACCCCGGCACCCGGATTCGCCAGCGCGGGGACGGTTTGGGGTCTCAGACACCTTTCCGGCGGTTTTCCCTGAGGTGGGGACCTAAAAATTGACTGTTTCTGTGTGACGTGATAGGTTTTTTTCCCTTCTGAAGATGATTATTTTTTCCCTTTTTGCTCCTTCGGCCTCAGACAGAGCAGGGGAGAAGAGGCGTCTCGTAGCCCGAAGTGGCCAGTTTGATCAAAAAAGAAAAAAAGCAGCTTGGATTTTTAAAGTGAATCCATTCGCTTTGAAAACGCTCAGGAATGGGTAAATTTGGAGTTTAGACACCCCCCCTTCCCCAAAAATGCTCAGGAATGGGTAAATTTGGAGTTTAGAACTCTCCAAATTGCTCAGAAATGGGTAAATTCCGATTTTAGAATTCCCTGTTTCCTGGAAAAGCTCAGAAGTGGGTAAATTCGGAGTTTAGAACTCTCCAAATTGCTCAGAAATGGATAAATTTAGAGTTTAGAACCTTCTCTTTGCCCCCAGGTGGCTCAGAAGTGGGTAATTCGGAGTTTAGAACTCTCCAAATTGCTCAGAAATTGATAAATTTAGAGTTTAGAACCTTCTCTTTGCCCCCAGGTTGCTCAGAAGTGGGTAAATTCGGAGTTTAGAACTCTCCAATTGCTCAGAAATGGGTAAATTCCGATTTTAGAACTCCCTTTTTCCAGAAAAGCTCAGAAATGGCTAAATGTGGAGTTTAGCCCCGCTTCTTTCCCCCCCAAACCCCCTTCGAAACGGGCAAATCTGACTTCCCAGCACGGCCCCCCAGGCCGGCGCCGCTTCCCCGCCGTTTCCTTCGGCTTTTTCTTGGCTTTTTGGGCAATTCCTTTAAGTATTTCTTTTCCCTCCGCAGCCCCGATCCCCCAAATGCTCCACGTGGGGCGCGCGGACGCCCCCCAATCAACCTGAAAATCACTTTTTAAACTTTTTTCTCCCCAGAACAGCCCTAATCCCCGGTTTTTTGGGTTTTTTTAAAAAAAAACCACTTTTCCTACTCCTAGCACCAATAATAGCTTTTTTTTGTTTTGTTTTAACCTTTCTCTCCCCAGAGCAGCAGTATTGCACGTTTTTAACGTTTCTCCCGGAGCAGGAGCAGCGGGAGGCTGGCCTCCGTCTGTCCGTCCGTCCGTCCCCCTCCCGACAGCCAGCCGGCGCTCGGGGCTCCCCGGATTTGAGGTGAAATAACACTTTTTTCCCCACTTCCCTGGCGGGAGGCCGACCCCCTCCCGCTCCTCCGCAGCTGAAACTTGTTGGGTTTTGGGTTGGGTTTTGGGGTTTCCCCCCCCCCCCCCCCTCCTATTTTTGCCGGTTCCAGCCCGTCCCGGCTGAGAACAATGGCGTCAGCCGGGGCCGCGGAGCCGCCGGGGCGGGGGGAACACCCGCACCGACACGTTTTCGAGCCAAAATCAGGAAAAAAGTTGAGGTCCGTGTCGTCCCCCCCCCGGCCCCGTGTCACCAAGTTGCGAGCCGAAGGCCCGGCTGGCTGCCCCGCCACCGGGGCCAGCTGGAAAACCGGGTAAAACACCCCAAAAAGAGCCAGAAACGGCGATTTTTTCCACTGTGGGAAAACCGCGCCTCGTCCCTCACCGCTTCGCTGCACCGTTCGCACCCATTTTGTTGCCTTTTTCCCCCCATTTTTTGAGGACGCCTCACCTCTTTCTTTGTTCAGACTCTTCCCTCCCCTTTGGCAGAATCCCTCCCCCCCCCTTTTTTTTTGTTGTTGTTTCATTTTTCCCATTTTTTCACCTTTCCCCCCCTTCTGCGCCGTCGTTCACCGTTGATTTTAAATTTTCATCAATTTTCGCCCTTTCCCCCCCCCCCCCCCCCGCCCCCGCTTTTTCTCCCGCACGGTCGCTGCCGCGGCCGCCCGGGGCGGGGTGGGGGGGGAGCGGTGGGTGCGTGCTTTGTGTCTGGCAGCTGCCTGCCGGCACAGGCAGCGGGCGGGTGTGCGCCTCCCCCCCCCCCCCCCCCCCCCCGGCACCGCCGTCCGTCCGTCCGGGTGTCTACGTTGGTTTTTTTTTGGGGGGGGGGGTGGGGGGGGTGTTATTTTTTTTTTTCTTGAGGTGCGGGGAGTGTGGAGCGTCACGTGTGTGGAAAATTCTCGTTGATGGTTTGCCAACGCCGCCCCGGCTCCCCCGCGCATGTCTGCTGGTGCTGGGGGGGGGGGTGGGAAATGGGGGTGGGGGGGGGGGGTGTGGATGTGGGGTGGGGGGTGGGGGTAGGGGGTGTGGGGGAAACAACCCCCAAAATGGCAGGATCGGGCCCGGTGGGGCTGAGCCCCGTCCCGGCGAGGCCTGTGCCCTGCGGGGAGCACCCGAAGGTGACGGGCGGGGTGGGGCTGGGAGAGTGGGGGGGCGGGTGGGTGTAGAAATTATTGGGGGGGGGCGGGGGGGGGAAGTGGGAGGGCAGGAGCCGGCCCGGCCGGTTGGGACGGGGGTGTCCCCGCCACCACGGGGGAAAAAGCGGAGGGAAAAAAAGGGGTTTTGGGTTTTTTTTCCCCCTCCCCCCTCATTACCATTTTCCGGCGTCGCCCCCCCCCCCCCCCCCCCCCCCACCCCCCCCCCCGACACACCCAGAGGTGGGGTTTGGCGTTATCCGGGGTGGTCCCGGCAGCGCTGCCTGTCCCCGGACCCTGCCGGCAGCGGTCTGGCAGCAGGCTGGCCGACGGTGCCAAGGGATTAGGCAGGAATGTGACCCTGGCGGCGCCGGGTGTTGCTTCCTCTCCCCACGCCAAACTTGGCACTCGCCGTCACCCGCCCGGACCCCCCCCCTCCCTCCGCGGCTCGGGGACACCGGGGGTTCCCTCCCCGGCGGCAGCGGCGGTGGTGAGCTTCATCCCTGACCGCCGGCGGTCGGCTGGACCTGTCAGCGAGCGCCGGTTGTGATTTATGGGGGCGGACGGGTGACGTCGGCGGCGGGGGACACACACACACACACACGCCGGGCTGAGGACGTGCCAGCTCGTTGCAAGAGCCGCCGGGCAGATGTGACACCTCTCCCAGGCTTCACCCCAGTCGGCTGCCAAAAACACCGGGGACAACCGAGGCCGTGACACGGATCTAGGTGTCACCGCCCCGGGATGGTCCTCGGGGATTTCTCGGTGGCCGCCGTCACGGGGACACCGGTGGCCGTCGGCCAAGAGGTTGGGAAATCCTCTGCTGGCAGTTGGTCACCATCACGGGGACACTGGCGTCCCCCGGGCTGAGCAGTTGGGGAATGCTCTACCAGCAGTTGGTCACCGTCACGGTGACACCGGCATCCCCCCAGGTGAGCGGTTGGGAAATCCTCTACCGGTGGTTGGTCACTGTCACGGTGACACTGGTGTCCCCTGGGGTGAGCGGTTAGGAAATCCTCCGCCGGCGGTTGGGGACCGTCAGCCGGAGCGGAGTGATTGTGCCGAGCAGTTGATGGCTTTTAGGGTCAAAGAGGGGGGAATCCACCACTGCCGGCGGCTGGTCACCGTCACGGGGACACCGGTGTCCCTCCACCGCTGGTTGGGAGCCTCGTTTTTGGGGTACCTCCCCCCCTACCCTGTGGGGCATTTCCAGGAGGGTTTGGGTGAAACCCTGGGGTTTTGGCAGTTTTGGGCAGCATGAAAGGCAAAGTGCTCCTTTTCCAGGCCTCCTGCGACTGGGGGGGAGGAAACGCCTAAAATCCCATTTCTGGTGGGGTTTTTTTTTTTTTTTACCCTTTTTCTCATGGTGTGAGCGGGTGTTGCCGGTACCATCGGCAGAGGGGCCTCGGGCTGTGGCTGCTGGTTTTATTGTCCTTGAGTTTTGCCCCAAAAGTTGTTGGTTTGGTTTTTTTTTCCCCCCAAATGTTTCTGCTCCAAAGGCCCAACCGAAGGTCAGTTGGTTTTGGGTCAAAAAACAGGGTAAAAAGGTAATTGCGGTACTGAGTGGCGCCGGGAGTGCCGGCCCCTTTTTCCGCCCCGATTTTGGGCTCGTTTCTGCCGGGGGAAGGCGGGTGCTGGCATGTCCCTGTCACCCACTGGCCACAGAGGGGACGTCAGCGTGGCCACCTGTCCCCGTCACCCGCCTCCCTGCATGTCAGTGGTCTGGTGGCCACAGAAGGGACCTCAGCCTGGTGGCCTGTCGCCGACACCCGCCTCCGTGTGTGACACCGTGCTGGTGGCCACGGAAGGGATTTCAGCGTGGCCACCTGTCCCTGTCACCCGCCTCACCGTATGTCAGCAAGCCAGGGGCCATGGAGGGGACCTCACCACAGCTGACTGTCCCCATCACCTGCTTCCCTGTGTGTCACCATCCTGGGGACCTCAGCGTGGCCGTCACCCACCTCCATGTGTGTCACCGGGCTGGTGGCCACGGAGGGGACCTCAGTGTGGTTGCCTGTCCTGTCACCCACCTCCCCGTGTGTCACCATCCCGGGGACCTCAGTGTGGCCACCTGTGGCCGTTGCCCACCTCTGCGTGTGTCGGTGGGCTGGTGGCCACGGAGGGGACCTCAGTGTGGCCACCTGTGGCTGTCACCTGTCTTCACGTGTCTGTCAGCGCACCGGTGGTCGTGAAGGGGAACTCAACGTGGCCGCCTGTCCCTGTCGCCCGTCTCACTGCATGTCACCGTCCTGGTAGCCAGAGAGGGGACCTCGGTGCAGCTTACTGTCCCCATCACCCGCCTCACTGTGTGTCACCGTGCTGCTGGTGGCCACAGAGGGGACCTCATTGTGGCCACATGTCCCTGTCACCCGTCTTCCTGTGTGCCACCGTCCCTGTGGCTGCGGAGGGGGCCTCAGTGTGGCTGCCTGTGGCTGTCACTCGTCCTCCTGTGCATCAGCGTGTTGGTGGTTGTAGAGGGGACCTTGGCGTGGTTGCCTGTCCCTGTCACCTGTTTCCGTGTGTGCCACCGTCCCAGCGGCCGCAGAGAGGACCTCTGTGTGGCTGCCTGTCCCCATCACCTGCCTCTGCGTGTGTCACAGTCCTGGTGGCTGTGGGAGGGACCTCAGTGTGGCTGTCTGTCCCTGTCACCCGTCTTGCTGCGTGTCACCGTCCTCGTGGCCTCAGAGGGGACCTTGATCAGCTGTCCCCGTCACCTGCCTCTGTGTGTGTCAGTGGGCCAGCGGCCACGGTAGGGACCTCAGTGTGGCTGCCTGTGGCCGTCGCTTGTCTTCCCGTGTGTGTGACTGGAGGGGACCTCGACATGGCTGCCTGTCCCTGTCACCTGCCTCTGTGTGTCACAGTCCTGGTGGCCGCAGAGGGGACTTCAGCGTGGCCACCTGTCTCCATCACCTGCCTCCGTGTGTGTCAGTGGGTTGGTGGCCACAGAGGGGACCTTGGCACATCTGACTGTCCCCATCACCCGCCTCACTGTGTGTCACCGTGCTGCTGGTGGCCACAGAGGGGACCTCAGGGTGGCCGCCTGTCCCTGTCACCCACCTCACCATATGTCAGTGAGCCAGTGGCCACGGAGGGGACCTCAGTGTGGTTGCCTGTCCCTGTCACCCGCCTCCCCATGTGTCACCATCCCGGGGACCTCAGTGTGGCCACCTGTGGCCATCACCCACCTCCGTGTGTGTCGGTGGGCTGGTGGCCATGGAGGGGACCTCAGTGTGGCCGCATGTCCCTGTCACCCGTCTTCCTTTGTGTCACCGTCCCTGTGGCTGCAGAGGGGACCTCAGTGTGGCTGCCTGTCCCTGTCACCCGTCTCTGTGTGCATCAGTGGTCTGGTGGCCACAGAGGGGGCCTCAGTGTGGCCACCTGTGACCAACACCCGTCTTCATGTGTGTCACCGTGCTGGTGGTTGCGGAGGAGACCTCAGTGTGGCCACCTGTCCCTGTCCCCTGTCTTGTTGCGTGTCACCATCCTGGTGGCTGCATAGGGGACCTCAGCGTGGTCCCCTGTCCCCATCACCTGCCTCTGTGTGTGTCAGTGGGTTGGTGGCCGTGGGGGGGGACGGACCTCAGCGTGGCCACCTGTGGCTGTCATAGAATCACAGAATAGTTTGGGTTGGAAGGGACCTCTGAAGGTCACCAAGTCCAACCCCCCCCAGCCGCGGGCAGGGACATCTTCAACTAGATCAGGTCGCTCCGAGCCCCGTCCAACCCGACCTGGAACGTTTCCAGGGATGGGGCAGCCACCACCTCTCTGGGCAACCTGGGCCGGTGTTTCACCACCCTCAGCGTAAAACATTTCTTCCTCAGATCTAGTCTGAATCTCCCCTGGTTTAGTTTCAAGCCGTTCCCCCTTGGCCTGTCGCAACGGGCCCCGCTAAAAAGTTTGCCGCCAGCTTTTTTATCAGCCCCCTTTAAGTACCGACGGGCTGCAAGAAGGTCTCCCCGAAGCCTTCTCTTCTCCAGGCTGGACAACCCCAACTCTCTCCGCCTTTCTCCACAGCAGAGGTGTTCCAGCCCCCTGATCGTTTTCGTGACCCTCCTCTGGACCCGCTCCCACAGGTCCGTGCCTTTCTCACGCTGAGGGCCCCAGAGCTGGACGCGGCGCTCCAGGGGGGGTCTCCCCAGAGCGGAGCAGAGGGGCAGAATCCCTCCCCCCCCCCACCTCGACCTGCTGGCGGTGCTGCTGGTGATGCACGCTGCCTGTCCCTGTCACCCGTCTCTGCGTGCGTCAGTGGTCTGGTGGCCACGGAGGGGGCCTCGGTGTGGCCGACGCCCGTCTTCGTGCGTGTCACCGTGCTGGTGGTTGCGGAGGAGACCTTTGGCCTTCTGGGCTGCGAGCGCACATCGCCGGCTCACGTCCAGCTCTTCATCCCCCGGTACCCCCACGTCCTCCTCGGCAGGGCTGCTCTCCATCCCTTCATCCCCCAGCCTGTATCGATACCGGGGGTTGCCCCGACCCAGGTGCAGGACCTTGCACTTGGCCTTGTTAAACCTCACGAGGTCCACACGGGCCCGCTTCTGGAGCTTGTCCGGGTCCCTCTGGATGGCGTCCCCGTCCCTCCGGCGTGTCGACCGCACCACTCAGCTCGGTGTCATCCGCAAACTTGCTGAGGGTGCCCTCGATCCCGCTGTCTGTGTCACTGATGAAGACATTAAACAGTACCGGTGCCAGTACGGACCCCTGCGGGACGCCACTCGTCACCGATCTCCATCTGGACACTGAGCCGTTGACCACTACCCTCTGGAGGCGACCATCCAACCGGTTCCTCACCCACGGGACAGTCCACCCGCCAAATCCATCCCTCTCCAGTTTAGAGAGAAGGATGTTGGGGGGGGGACCGTGGCAAAGGCCTTACAGAAGCCCAGACAGACGCCTGTAGCTCTTCCCGTGTCCCCTGATGCAGTCGCTCCATGACAGAAGGCCACTGGGTTGGTCAGGCAGGACTTGCCCTTGGTGAAGCCACGCCGGCTGTCTCGAATCACCTCCCCGTCCTCCGTGTGCCTCCATGTCACCCGTCTTCCTGTGTGCGTCAGCGTGCTGGTGGTCGTGGAGGGGACCTCAGTGTGGTCGCCTGTCCCCGTCACCCGCCTCGCTGTGTGTCACTGTTTCGGTGGCTGCGAAGGGGACGGCAGCGTGGCTGCCTGTCCCTGTCACCCGCCTCCATGGTGGCTGTGGAGGGGGCTTCGGTGTGGCTGCTTGTCCCTGTCACCCGTCTCACTGCGTGCCCCAGCCATGGTGGCCGCAGAGGGGACCTTAGCATGGTCACCTGTCCCTGTCACCTGCCTCTGCGTGTGTCAGTGGGTTGGTGGCCACGGAGGGGGCCTCATTGTGGCCACATGTCCCTGTCGCCCGTCTTCCTGCGTGTCACCGTCCTGGTGGCCACAGAGGGGACCTTGGTGCAGCCGACTGTCCTCATCACCCACCTTCCTGCGAGTCACAGTCCCAGTGGCCACGGAGGGTACCTCGCACAGCCACCTGTCCCTGTCAGCCGCCAGCGCTTGTCCCTGTCCCCGCGGCTCAGGCTGCCGTGTCCCCACAGGCGGTGACGACGAGTTGCTGCGGGGCCTCGAGGGGGCCCTGGGGGTGAAGAAGAAGAAACGGGGTCCCCGGAAGCAGAAGGAAAATAAACCCGGAAAACCACGGAAACGGAAAAAACTGGTGAGTTCCCCCAAGGACACCCTGCCCGAACACCTGGGTCCTCCTGGTGTGGCTGATGGGGTCTGGGGACGGGTGACAGGAGTCTTAGGCCGGCTGACGGGGCCTGGGTATGATGGATGGGGTCTGGGGAACGGGTGACAGACTCTCAGGGCAGCTGGCGGGGTCTGGGCATGGCTGACGGGGTCTGGGGACGATGGATGGGGTCTGGGGATGGGTGACAGACTCTCAGGGCAGCTGACAGGGTCTGGGGACAGGTGACAGGGTTTGAGGATGGGTGACAGGTTTTGGGAATGATGGACGGGGCCTGGGGACAGTTGACAGACTCCCAGGGATGGCTGACGGTGGCTGGGGACGGCTGACGGGGTCTGCAAATGACGGACGGGGTACGGGGTCGGGTGACAGTCTCTCAGGGTGGCTGATGGGGACGGGTGACAGGGTCAGGCAATGGGTGACAGACTCTCAAGGTGGCTGACGGGGTCTGGGAATGACGGATGGTGTTTGGGGACGGGTGACAGACTCTCAGGGTGGCTGACGGGGTCTCAAGGCAGCTGATGGGGCTTTCGGATTGGCTGACGGGGTCTGGGGATGACGGACGAGGTCTGGGGCTGGATGATGGGGTCTGGGGATGCTGGATGGGGTCTCGGGGTGGCTGGCGGAGGTCTCGGGGTGGCTGACGGGGTTGGGGGCAGCTGATGGGATCTCGAGGCCGCTGATGGGGCTCTTGGTTCAGTTGACGGGGTCTGGGGACAATGGACGGGGTCTGGGGATGCGTGACAGACTCTCAGGGCGACTGACAGGGTCTCGGGGTGGCTGATGGGGCCCAGGGGTGGCTGACAGGGTCTGGGGGCAGCTGATGGGGCCTCGTGGTGGCTGATGGGGTTGGGGGCAACTGACGGGGTCCTGGGGCAGCTGATGGGGGTGTCGGAGCGGCTGACGGGCCCTGGGGAGGGCTGACAGGGTCTGGTGATGGGTGACGGGGCGGCTGACGGGGATCTCGGGGCAGCTGACGGGGTCTTGGGGTGACTGATGGGGGTCTCAGGGCAACTGACAGGGTCGGGGGTGACTGACGGGGTCCTGGGGCGGCTGATGGGGATCTCGAGGTGACTGATGGGGATCTCGGGGCAGCTGACGGGGTTGGGGGTGACTGACAGGGTCCTGGGGCAGCTGATGGGGATCTCAGGGTGACTGATGGGGTCCTGGGGCGAGTGATGGGGTCCTGGGGTGGCTGATGGGGATCTCGGGGCGGCTGACGGCATCCTGGGGTGGCTGATGGGGATCTCAGGGCGGCTGACAGGGTCCTGGGACAACTGATGGGGTCCTGGGGTGGCTGATGGGGATTTCTGGGCGACTGACAGGGTCGGGGGTGACTGACGGGGTCCTGGGGCGGCTGATGGGGATCTCGGGGCAGCTGACGGGGTTGGGGGTGACTGACGGGGTCCTGGGGCAGCTGATGGGGATCTCAGGGTGACTGATGGGGTCCTGGGGCGAGTGACGGGGTCCTGGGGTGGCTGATGGGGATCTCGGGGCAGCTGACAGGGTCCTGGGGCGACTGACGGGGTCCTGGGGTGGCTGATGGGGATTTCTGGGCGACTGACGGGGTCGGGGGTGACTGACGGGGTCCTGGGGTGGCTGATGGGGGTCTCGGGGCAACTGATGGGGATCTCGGGGCAGCTGACGGCATCCTGGGGTGGCTGATGGGGATCTCAGGGCGGCTGACAGGGTCCTGGGACAACTGACGGGGTCCTGGGGTGGCTGATGGGGATTTCTGGGCAACTGACAGGGTCGGAGGTGACTGACGGGGTCCTGGGGCGGCTGATGGGAATGTTGGGGGCGACTGACGGGGTCGAGGGTGACTGACGGGGTCCTGGGGTGGCTGATGGGGATCTCGGGGCAGCTGACGGGGTTGGGGGCGACTGATGGGGTCCTGGGGTGGCTGATGGGGATCTCGGGGTGGCTGATGGGGATTTCTGGGCGACTGACGGGGTTGGGGGCGACTGACGGGGTCCTGGGGTGGCTGATGGGGGTCTCGGGGTGTCTGACGAGCCCCGGGGAGGGGTGATGGGCCCCGAGGATGAGCACTGGGTGGTGGTCTCAGGTGAGCGAGGATGAGCTGGAGTCGGAGCGGGAGGAATACCAGCGGGAGGAGTACCGGGAGAAGTCGGAGAGTGGCGGCAGCGACTCCGGGGGGGCGGCCAGGAAGCGGCGGCGGAAGCACCGCGAGAAGAAGGAGAAGAAGACAAAGAGACGGAAAAAGGCCGACGAGGAAGGGGGGCAGAAAGTGAAGGTACGGCCGGGGGGGGCACCCGTGGGTGGGGGGCACCCAGTGAGTGGGGGGCGCTCAGTTGGGTTGGGGGGGTGGGGGGGCACCTGGAGGCGCAGGGGTTCCCCCAGTGCTGCCCTGTGTGGGGACCCATGGGGGTCCCATCGCTGTGGGGGTCCTTGTGGGGGTCCTGACACCCGTGGGGGTCCCGGTGCCCATGTGGGTGCCCGTGGGGGTCCCATCACTGTGTGGGCACCCATGGGGGTCTGGTCACCCGTGGGGGTCCCCGTGGGGGTCCCATCACTGCGTGGGGAGCCATGAAGGTCCCATTGCCATGTGGGTGCCCATGGGGGTCCCATCCCCGTGTCGGGGCCCATGGGGGTCCTGTCATCCACGTGGGGACCCGTGGGGGATCCCGTCACCTGTGTGGGTGTCCCTGGGGGTCCTGACACCCATGTGGGTCCTCGTGGGGGTCCCGTCACTGTGTGGGGACCCGTGGGGATCCCATTGCCATGTGGGTGCCCCTGGGGGTCTTGTCGCCCATATGGGTGCCCACGAGGGTCCTGACACCTGTGTGGGTGCCTGTGGGGGGTCCCATCACCCATGTGTGTCATTGTGGGGGTCCCATCGCTCGTGCGGATGCCCGGGGGGGGGTCCCGTCGCCCATGGGGGTCCTCGTGGGTGTCCCGTCACCCGTGTTGGGGCCTGTGAGAATCCCGGCAGGTGACATGTTTTCTCGTCCCCCCCCGTCCCTATTCCCACGTGTTTCTCATCCCCCTCTCCCCATCCTGGTGTCGGTCTCTGCCGTGTTCCCCCCGCGGCCTGGCCGTGTCCCCCCCGTGTCCCCCCCCTCCCCGGCACAGCAGGCGGTGGAGCAGAAGTCCTCGGCGCAGCTGCTGGGGGCCTGGGGGCTGGAGGACGTGGACCATGTCTTCACCGAGGAGGACTATCACACCCTCACCAACTACAAGGCCTTCAGCCAGTTCATGAGGTGGGGCTGGGGGCGGGGGTGGGGGGGGCGGCACCTTGGGGTCCTGGGGGGCACCTCGGAGTGCTTGGAGTCACCTCGGGGTCCTGGAGGGGTGATCACCTCTGGGTGCTGGGGGGGGGGGACACACTTCAGGGTGCTGGTGGGGGTCCTTTTTAGGTCATCTCGGGGTGCTGGGGGGCACCTCTGGGTGCTGGGCGATGCTTCAGGGGGCTTGTGGGAATGTTTTTAGGGCAGCTCAGGGTGCTGGGGGACACCTCAGGGGAACTGGGGGGGGCACCCTGAAGTGCTGGGGGGGTCCCCCAGCATCCTGGGGGGGTCCTTCTGGGTACTGGGGAGCACCTTAGGGTCTTGAGGGGCTACAGGGGTACCTCGGAGTGCTGGGGGGCACCTCAGGGTCCTTGGGGGTCTCTCTGGGTGCTGGGGGCTGCTCCAAGGTGCTTGTGGGGATGTTTTTAGGGCAGCTCAGGGTGCTGGGGGGTGCCCTCGGGGTGTTGGGGGGGCACCTCGCTGGGCTGGGGGCACCTTGGGGTCCTGGGGAGCCGTGGGGGCACCCCGGGGTGAAAGGGGTCCGTGGGGAGCAATCAGTGGACCCCGGGTGCCCCCCCGCCCCGGGGACGGTTGGGTCCCTGGGTGCCCCGGACGCCTGGGTTCCCAGCCCGCCTCCCTCCCCGTCAGGCCCCTGATCGCCAAGAAGAACCCCAAAATCCCCATGTCGAAGATGATGACCATCCTGGGGGCCAAGTGGCGGGAGTTCAGCGCCAACAACCCCTTCAAGGGCTCGGCCGCCGCCGTGGCGGCCGCTGCCGCTGCTGCCGCCGCCGCCGTGGCCGAGCAGGTGTCGGCCGCCGTGGCCGCCGTGGCCCCCGAAGCGCCCCCCCCGCCCCTGCGCAAGGCCAAGACCAAGGAGGGCAAAGGTGGGTGCCGCCCGGACGCCTGGGTCCTCCCTGGGTTTGGGGAGGGGGTGCCCAGACGCCCTGGGTCCCTCCCTGGACCCCTGGCTCCTCATGGGTTGGGGGATCCCTGAGGGGACTTCAGTGGTCCCTGGGGGAGTTTGGGGGGGTCCCTAGGGGGATCCTGGGGGACTTTGGGGGTCCCTGGGGAGGCTTTAGGGATCCTGGGGGGGGGGGGGGTGTCCCTAGGTGGATCCTGGGGGACTTTGGGGGTCCCTGGGGAGGCTTTAGGGATCCTTGGGGGGGTGTTAAGGGTCCCTAGGGGGATCTTGGGGGCAGTTTGGGGGTCCCTGGGGTGGGTTGGGGCATTCCCTGGGGGGTTTGGGGGTCCCTGAGGAGATCCTGGGGGGGATTTGGGGGTCCCTAAGGGGATCCTGGGGCGGGGTTGGGGGGGGTCCTTAAGGTCCTCGTGGGGCTGGGGGAGGGGATGTGCCCGGGTCGTGTCCCCCCCCCCCGAACACTTGGGTCCCCCCCCGTAGGTCCCGGCCACAAGAAGCGCAGCAAGAGCCCGCGGGTGCCGGAGCTGAAGAGGAAGATGAAGGGGAGGAAGATGGCGCCACTGAAGATCAAACTGGGCGTCCTGGGCGGCAAGCGCAAGAAGAGCAGCTCGGTAGGGCCCGGGCGCCTGCGTCCCCTCCCGCCCCTCTGGGGTCCCCACGCGGTGGCACCCAGGTGCCTGGTTCCCCTCCTGGGTGTTGGGGGGGGTGGTGGGTGCCCGGATGCCTGGGTCCCCTCCTGTCCCCCAGTGTCCCCAAGCGGTGGCACCCCGCCCCGTGGCCCCATCCCACCGCCGCCCCCCGTGTCTCCCTGTCCGTCCCCCCCCCATCCCCTGCTCTCCCGGTCCTCATGTCCCCCGATGTCACCCGCTGTCCTTGATGCCACCCGGTGTAACCCGCTGTCCCCGGTGTCACCCGCTGTCCCCGGGCAGAGCGAGGACGCGGGGGAGGCGGAGGAAGAGTCTGACGCCGAGAGCCCCGGGGTGCTGGGTGCCACCGCCCGCCCTGACCCCACCACCCGCCTCAAGAAGCTCAAGCGGGGACGTCCCGGCCGCAAGAAGAAGAAGGGTGAGTGTCCCCAAGTGTCACCGGCCCCTGGGTGCCACCACCACCCCCCCCAGACCCTGCGGCGGGGATGCCGGGTGACGCCCCTGTCCCCTCCCCTCTCTCCTTGCAGCCCCCTGCGCCGCCCTCAGCCGGGAGCGCGGCCCCGTGGGGACGGGCACGGCGCCCGTGCACGGTGAGACACCCCACCCCCCGGTGTCCCCAAGTTGTCACCCGGGGTCCCCGAGCCCACTGAGTCCCCCTGAATGGGATCCTCGGTCCCTTTCCCGTGTCGGTGGTGGCGTCCGGGGAGTCCCCAGCCCCTGGCTTCTTCCAAGGGGCGTAGTAGTGTCCCCGTGTCCCTGTCCCTGTCCCCACCATCTCTCCTGGGCATTTGGCATCCGCTGTCCCTGTCTCCAGGTATCCCAGTGTCCCCGTGTCCCTGTCCCCTGGTGTGCTGGTGCCCCCATCCCCTGGTTTCCCCAGTGCCCATGTCCCTGGTGCCACCCCATCCCTGTGTCCCAGTGCCCCTGGTGTCCCCAGTGCCCCCGTCTCCCTGGTGCCTCCATCCCTTGGTGTCCCTGTCCCTGGTGTCCCAGTGCCCCCTTCCCTAGTGCCCCTCTCCCCCGGTGTCCCCATCCCTGGTGTCCCCAGCGCCCCTATCCCCAGTGCCCCCATGTCCCCATCCCTCAATGCCCCCATGCCCCCGTCCCTGGGTGTCTCCATCCCCAGTGTCCCTGTCCTCCGGTGTCCCCATCTCCAGTGCCCCCAGTGCCCCTGTCCCCTGTGTCCCCCATCCCCCAGCACCCCGTCCCTGGGTGTCCCCACCCCCAGTGCCCTCACCCCCCAGTACCCTGTCCCCCAGTGTCCCCATCCCCAGTGTCCCTAGTGCCCCTGTCCCTGCTGCCCCTACGCCCCCGTCCCCAGTGCCCCAGTCCCTGGATGTCCCTGTCCCCAGTGTCCCCATGCCCCGTCCCCAGTGCCCCCACGTCCCCATTCCCTGGTGCGCTTCAGCCCCTGTCCCCAGCGCCCCCCTCCCCAGTGCCTCAGCACCCCCGGCCCTGGGTGTCCCCGTGCCCCCGACCCCAGTGCCCCTGTCCCAAGTGCCCCCATGTCCCCAGTGCCCCCGTCCCTGGGTGTCCCCATCTCCAGTGCCCCTGTCCCCTGCTGTCCCCATCCCCAGTGTCCCTGTCCCTGGTGTCCTCCTGCTCCTGTCCCCCAGCGCCCATCCCCAGTGCCCCCATGTCCCCATCCCCAGTGCCCCCATGTCCCCATCCCCAATGCCCCTGTCCCTCGCTGTCCCCATCCCCAGTGCCCCTGTCCTCTCCTGTCCCCATCCTTGGGCGTCCCCATCCTCTGTCCCCCAGCGTCTCCCCCCATGTCCCCATCCCCAGCACCCCCATCCCTGGGTGTCCCCATGCCCAGTGCCCCTGTCCCCCGCTGTCCCCGTCCCCAGTGCCTCCAGTGCCCTTGTCCCCTCCTGGCCCCATCCCTGGGTGCCCCCATCCTCTGTCCCCCGCTGTCCCCATGCCCAGTGCCCCTGTCCCCCGCTGTCCCCGTCCCCAGTGCCTCCAGTGCCCTTGTCCCCTCCTGGCCCCATCCCTGGGTGCCCCCATCCTCTGTCCCCCAGCATCTCCCCCAGCGTCCCCATCCCCACTGTCCCTGTCCCCCGGTGTCCTCATGCTCCCCTCCCCCAGCGTCCCTGTCCCCAGCGCCCCCATGTCCCCGTCCCCAGCACCCCCATCCCTGGGTGTCCCCATGCCCAGTGCCCCTGTCCCCTGCTGTCCCCATCCCCAGTGCCCCCATGCCCCTGTCCCCCAGTGCCCCCATGTCCCCATCCCCAGTGCCCCCATCCCCTTGTCCCCAGCGTCCCCATGTCCCCATCCCCCAGCGCCCCGGTCCCTGGGTGTCCCCATCCCCAGTGCCCCTGTCCCCCGCTGTCCCCATCCCCAGTGCCCCCACGTCCCCATCCCCTTGTCCCCAGCATCCCCATGTCCCCGTCCCTGGGTGTCCCCATCCCCAGTGCCCCTGTCCCCCGCTGTCCCCATCCCCAGTGCCCCCACGTCCCCATCCCCTTGTCCCCAGCATCCCCATGTCCCCGTCCCTGGGTGTCCCCATCCCCAGTGCCCCTGTCCCCCGCTGTCCCCATCCCCAGTGCCCCCACGTCCCCATCCCCTTGTCCCCAGCATCCCCATGTCCCCATCCCTGGGTGTCCCCATCCCCGCTGTCCCCGTCCCCCGCTGTCCCCATCCCCAGTGCCCCCACGTCCCCATCCCCTTGTCCCCAGCATCCCCATGTCCCCGTCCCTGGGTGTCCCCATCCCCAGTGCCCCTGTCCCCCGCTGTCCCCATCCCCAGTGCCCCCACGTCCCCATCCCCTTGTCCCCAGCATCCCCATGTCCCCGTCCCTGGGTGTCCCCATCCCCAGTGCCCCTGTCCCCCGCTGTCCCCATCCCCAGTGCCCCCACGTCCCCATCCCCTTGTCCCCAGCATCCCCATGTCCCCGTCCCTGGGTGTCCCCATCCCCGCTGTCCCCGTCCCCCGCTGTCCCCATCCCCCTGCCGCCCGCCCCCCCATCCCCCCCCCCCCCCGCTGTCAATCCGGGTGGCAGCGGGCGGTGCGTGGCGTCCCCGCAGGGCCGGGGCCGGAGGAGGAGGGGGACGGCTACGAGACGGACCACCAGGACTACTGCGAGGTGTGCCAGCAGGGCGGGGAGATCATCCTCTGCGACACCTGCCCCCGCGCCTACCACCTCGTCTGCCTCGACCCCGAGCTCGACCGCGCGCCCGAGGGACGCTGGAGCTGCCCCCACTGCGTGAGCTGCGGGCTGGGGTGCTGGGGGGGGGAGAGGAGGGGGGGGGGTTTGGGGGTCACTAGGGGGATCCCGGGGGGGGGGTGGGGGTCCTTGGGGGGGTTGGGGGGTCCGGGGGGGGGCTTTAGGGGTCCTTGGGGGGTCCCTGGAGGGGTTTCATGTGGGGTTTGGGGGTCCCTAGGGGGATCCTGGGTAGGTTTGGGGGTCCTTGGGGGGGGCTTTAGGGTTCCCTGGGGGAGTTTGGGGGGTTCCTAGGGGGATCCTACAGGGGGTTAGAGGGTTCCTTGGGGGAGTTTGGGGGTTTCTAGGGGGATCTTGGGGGGGGGTTGGGGTCCCTGGGGGGGGTGGGGGCCCCCAAGAGAGTTTGGGGGTCCCTAGCAGGGGTCCCTAGTAGAGGGCTTTGGGGTCCCTGGGGGGGGTAGGGGTCCTTCAGGGTGTCCCCAGGAGGTTTGGGTGTCCCTGGGGGATGTGCCCAGGAGGTTGGGTGTCCCGTCAGGGTGTCCCCAGGAGGTTTGGAGGTACCTGGGGGTGTCTCCCGGAGGTTTGGGTGTCCCTGGGGGTGTCTTCAGGAGATTTGGGTGTCCCTCAAGGTGTCCCCAGGAGGTTTGGGTGTCCCTGGGGGATGTCCCCAGGAGGTTGGGTGTCCCTCAGGGTGTCCCCAGGAGGTTTTGGGTCCCTGGGTGCTGTTTTAGGGGCATCCCCAGGAGGTTTGGGGTGCCTGACGCTGGGTGTTGCTCAGGAGAAGGAAGGGGTGCAGTGGGAAGCGAAAGAGGAGGAGGAGGAGGAGGAAGAGGAGGAGGAGGAAGGAGAGAAGGAGGAGGAGGACGACCACATGGAGTACTGCCGGGTGTGCAAGGACGGCGGGGAGCTGCTCTGCTGCGACGCCTGCGTCTCCTCCTACCACATCCACTGCCTCAACCCCCCCCTGCCCGAGGTCCCCAACGGCGAGTGGCTCTGTCCCCGCTGCACGGTATGGGGACACGGGGACGAGGGGAGAGTTGGGGACAGGGGTGGGGTGGGGAGGGGGGAGATGGTGGGGGAGCCGGTGGGGATGGGACAGGGATGGGACATGGACCCGGTGGGGACGGGGATGGGGACAGGACGGGGACGGGGATGGGACAGGGACCCGGTGGGGATGGGGCAGGGATGGGACATGGGTGGGGACGGGGACAGGGACCTGGTGGGGACGGGGCAGGGATGGGGATGGGACATGGACCCCGTGGGGACGGGGACAGGGACGGGACGTGGGTGGGGACAGGACAGGGACCTGGTGGGGACAGGGACAGGGACAAGGCGTGGGTGGGGACGGGACAGGGACCTGGTGGGATCAGGGGCAGGACAGGGATGGGACAGGGACCTAATGGGGACATGGACCCGGTGGGGACAGGGATGGGGACAGGACGGGGACGGGGATGGGACAGGGACCCGGTGGGGATGGGGCAGGGATGGGACATGGGTGGGGACGGGGACAGGGACCTGGTGGGGACGGGGCAGGGATGGGGATGGGACATGGACCCCGTGGGGACGGGGACAGGGATGGGACGTGGGTGGGGACAGGACAGGGACCTGGTGGGGACAGGGACAGGGACAAGGCGTGGGTGGGGGTGGGACAGGGACCTGGTGGGATCAGGGGCAGGACAGGGATGGGACAGGGACCTAACGGGGACAGGGAGAGGATGGGGATGGGACAAGGACCCAGTGGGGATGGGACAGGGATGGGATGTGGGTGGGGGTGGGACAGGGACCTGGTGGGGACGGGGCATGGAGAAGACGGGGATGGGACGGGGACAGGGACAGGACAGGGACCTTATGTGGACAGGGAGAGGATGGGGATGGGACAGGGATGGGGACAGGGACAGGGTGAGTATGGGGGTGGGACAGGAATGTCCTGGGGAGGGGGACATGGAGGGGATCTGGTGGGGACAGGGAGGGGACAGGGACAGGGACAGGATGAGTGGAGAGACAGGGACAGGTCAGGGACGTGATGGGACAGGGATGGGGACAGGGTTGTCTCAAGGTTGGTGACAGGATCTGATGAGGACAGGGACAGGATGAGGATGGGGACAGAGATAGTTCGAGGTTGGGGACAGGGACAGGACCTGATGGGGACAGGGACAGGATACGGATGGGGACAGGCACGGTTCAATGCTGGGGACAGCAACAGGACCTGATGGGGAGAGGCTGGGGACAGGCTGGGGACACGGGTGGGGACAGGGGTGGTTCGAGGCTGGGGACAGCGACAGGACCTGATGGGGACAGGGATGGGGACAGGGATGGCTCAAAGCTGGGGACAGCGACGGGACCTGATGGGGACAGGGATGGGGATGGGGACAGGGATGGCTCAAAGCTGGGGACAGCGACAGGACCTGATGGGGACAGGGATGGGGACAGGCTGGGGACAGGGGTGGTTCGAGGCTGGGGACAGTGACGGGACCTGATGGGGACAGGGACAGGGATGGGGACAGGGATGGCTCAAAGCTGGGGACAGTGACGGGACCTGATGGGGACAGGGACAGGGATGGGGACAGGGACGAGGGACAACCACGGCGATGGGGCCAGCACAGAGGGACGCTGTGGCCACCCCTTGGGGACAGAGCGGGGACAGCCACCCCTTGGGGTGGGGACCCGCCCCCCCCAACTCTGTGTGCGCGTGCTGGGGGGGGGGGGGTGGGCGGGCGAACATCCCCACGTGGTCGTCCCCGTGTCCCCCTGTCCCCAACCCTGCTGTCCCGTCCCGTCCCCCCCCCCCCCCCCCGCAGTGCCCGGTGCTGAAGGGGAGGGTGCAGAAGATCCTGTACTGGCGGTGGGGGGAGCCGCCCCCCCCCGTGGCCGCCCCCCCCGGGGCCCCCCCCCCCCGAGGGGCCCCCCCCGGCGCTGCAGGGCCGTTCCGAGCGGGAGTTCTTCGTCAAGTGGGTCGGGCTCTCCTACTGGCACTGCTCCTGGATCAAGGAGCTGCAGGTACGGGGGGGCCCCAGGGGGGCCGGGGCGGGGTCCCCGATACCCGAGGGGGGGGACACACGACGACGACGACGACACACACCCCATCTGCCCCCCCTCCTCAGGGAGCCCAAATATCGGGGTGTCCCAGTTTGGGGGGGAACCTGAGGTTGGGGACGCCCCAGCGTATGGGGGATCTGAGATCGGGGGCACTCTGATACCCGCCCCTGGGGGGGCCCTCATACCGGGGGGGGGGGGGGAACACACACCATCTCCCCCCCTTGGGGAGCCCCAATATCGGGGTGTCCCAGTTTGGGGGGAACCTGAGATTGGGGGCACCCTGATATCCCCCCCCTTGGGGGACACACACCCCATCCGCCCCCCTTGGGGAGCCCCAATACCGGGGGGGGACACACAACCCCATCCGCCCCCCCTCAGGGAGCCCCAATATCGGGGTGTCCCAGTTTGGGGGGAACCTGAGATTGGGGGCACCCTGATATCCCCCCCCTTGGGGGACACACACCCCATCCACCCCCCTTGGGGAGCCCCAATACCGGGGGGGGACACACAACCCCATCCGCCCCCCCTCAGGGAGCCCCAATATCGGGGTGTCCCAGTTTGGGGGGAACCTGAGATTGGGGGCACCCTGATATCCCCCCCCCTTGGGGGACACACACCCCATCCGCCCCCCTTGGGGAGCCCCAATACCGGGGGGGGACACACAACCCCATCCGCCCCCCCTCAGGGAGCCCCAATATCGGGGTGTCCCAGTTTGGGGGGAACCTGAGATTGGGGGCACCCTGATATCCCCCTCCTTGGGGGACACACACCCCATCCACCCCCCTTGGGGAGCCCCAATACCGGGGGGGGACACACAACCCCATCTGCCCCCCTCGGGGATCCCCAATATCGGGGTGTCCCAGTTTGGGGGGGAACCTGAGGTTGGGGACGCCCCAGTGTACGAGGGATCTGAGATTGGGGGCACCCTGATACCCCCCCCTCGGGGGGGGGCCCTCATACTGGGACACACACACACACACACACCCCTTGGGGAGCCCCAATATCGGGGCATCCCAGTTTGGGGGGACCTAAGGTTGGGGATGCCCCAGTGTATGTGGGATCTGAGATTGGGGGTGCCCTGATACTCCCCCCTCAGGGGGGGCCCTGATACTGGGGGGACACGACCCCATCCGCCCCCCCTCAGGGAGCCCCAATATCGAGGTGTCCCAGTTTGGGGGGAACCTTAGATTGGGGGCACCCTGATATCCCCCCCCTCGGGGGGGGCCTGATACACCCAGCTTGAGGGGACCCCAATATACCCCCCTCAGGGGGCCCCAATATTGGGGTGTCTTGATATACCGAACTTGGGGGACCTGATATATGAAGCTTGGGGGGCCCCAATAGGGGGAGGGGGGGGCCTCAAATACCCAGCTTGGGGGGACCTGATACTGGGGGAGCCCCGATAGCGGGGGGCCCCAATGTCCCCCCCTCAAGGGGGAGGCCTGAGACTGGGGACACCCCGAATACCCCCCAGGGGGCCCAGATATCGGGAGGGACCCCAATATACCCCCCTCAGAGTGCGCTGGTACTGGGGCACCCTGATACCCCCCCGAGGGGGGGCGCCCCGATACCAGGGTGCCCTGATACACCCAGCTGAGGGGGCCCCAATATTGGGGTGTCTTGATATACCCAGCCTGGGGGGCCCTGATACTGGGGGGCCCCGATATACCCAACTTGGGAGGCCTGAGGCTGGTGACACCCCAATATACCCAGCCGGTGGGATCCTGGGGGGTCCCCGGGACTGGGGACACCCCGATATCCCCAGTTGGGGGGTTCTCAATATTTGGGACACCCCAATATCCCCAGGACTGGGGACCCCAGTATCCCTAGTTGGGGGGTCCCCAATATGTGGGACACCCCAATATCCCCAGCAGGGGGGATGTGGGGGGTTCCCTAGGACTGGGGACACCCCAGTATCCCCGGCTGGGGGGGGTCCCCAATCTTGGGGCCCCCCGACATCCCTACCTCGAGGACGCCATGATGTGCAGTGCTCCCCGCCCCCCCCCAGTCCCCAAGACACCCCCATCCCCGGGGCAGGGGGAGAGGGGCAGCACCCCCATTCCTCACCCCGCACCCCCACTTCCAGGAGCCCTGGGGGGAGGGGGCGGTGTGGGGGCGCTTGCATCCCTCCCCCTAATTTGGGGGTGCCCCCCCGTGTCCCCCCAGCTGGAGATCTTCCACCTGGTGATGTACCGCAACTACCAGCGCAAGAACGACATGGACGAGCCCCCCCCCCTCGACTACGGCTCGGGGGACGACGACCCCAAGAGCGAGAAACGGGGGGCCGGGGGGGGACCCCCTTTTCGGGGGGATGGAAGAGCGCTTCTACCGCTACGGCATCAAACCCGAGTGGATGACGGTGCACCGCATCATCAACCACAGGTGGGGTAGCACCCATGGGTGCCACGTGGCACCCCCACCCCCCCCCCCCAAAATCGGGAGGTGACGGGTGGCATCAGCACGGGGACAGGGGGAGCGCCTGGGTGGGGTTTGGGGACGCCGCTGGCACCCGTGGGGACGCTCTGGGCACCCTTGGGTCCTCTAAGGACACCCCCAGCACCCATGGGTGCCCCCCAGGAGCAGGGGGGACCCCCGCAGCCTCCCCCAAATGGGGAGAGCCTGGGTGCCACCGGCGTATGGGTGGGGGAGCGCCTGGGTGGGGTTTGGGGACGCCGCTGGCACCCGTGGGGACGCTCTGGGCACCCTTGGGTCCTCTAAGGACACCCCCAGCACCCGTGGGTGCCCCCCCTCCCCTGTCGGGAGCAGTCGGGCGCTGTCCCCAGGTGACCCCATGTCCCTTCAGGGTGTCCCTTGTGCCCCAGCGACCCCGGTTCCTGTCCATGTGTCCCTGTCCCCAGGTGACCCCCTGCCCCGTCCATGTGTCCCTGTCCTCAAGTGACCCCATGTCCTGTCAGGGTGTCCCTGTCCCCAAGTGACCCCTCTCCTGTTTGTCCCTGTCCCCGAGTGACCCCATGTCCCCTCCATGTGTCCCTGTCCCCAGGTGACCCCGTGTCCTGTCCCTGTCCCCGAGCGACCCCACGTCCTGTCTGTGTGTCCCTGTCCCCAGGTGACCTCATGTCCCATCCATGTGTCCCTGTCCCCAGATGCTCCATGTCCCCTCCGTGTGTCTCTCTCCCCAAGTGACCCCATATCCCTCTTGTGTCCCTGTCCCCAGGTGACCCTGTGTCCCCAGGTGACCCCGTGTCCTGTCCATGTGTCCCTGTCCCCGTGTGACCCCATGTCCCCAAGTGACCCCTGTGCTGGGGTGTCCCCAGTGTCTTCCTGATGGCGGCCGGTGATGCCGGTGACAGCGGGTGACCCCTGGTGGCACTCGGGTGCCTTCCACGTGTCCTGCTGTCACCCACGCCCTGGTGGCACGTGGCAACCCCCGCCTGGCCCTGCATTGCTCCTCGCTGTCCCCGTGTCCCTCGGGGTGCCCGGTGTCCCCATGGGTGCCTGCTGTCACCCGTGGGTGCCTGGTGTCCCTGTAGGTGCCTGCTGTCACCCAGGGGGCTCTGTGTCCCCGGGGGTGCCCGGTGTCCCCATGGGTGCCTGCTGTCACCCAGGGGTGCCTGGTGTCCCCATGGGTGCCTGCTGTCACCTGTGATGCTCTGTGTCCCCAGGGGTGCCCGGTGTCCCCATGGGTGCCTGCTGTCACCCAGGGGTGCCCAGTGTCCCCGTGGGTGCCTGCTGTCACCTGTGGTGCTCTGTGTCGCCAGGGGTGCCTACTGTCCCCATGGGTGCCTGCTGTCACCCGTGGTGACCCGTGTCCCTGGTTGCCTGCTGTCCCCTGTTGCTGCTGTCCTGGGTGCCTGGTGTCCCCCTGGATGCCCAGTGTCCCCGCTGTTCCCATTGTCCCTGTGGTCCCTGTTGTCCCCAGGTGCCCGTTGTCCTCCCTGGGTGCCCATTGTCCCCATGGTGCCCGTTGTCCCCATGGTGCCCGTTGTCCCTGCAGTGCCCGTTGTCCCCATGATGCCCGTTGTCCCCCAACGGTGCCCGGTGTCCCTGTGATGCCTATTGTCCCCACGATGCCCGTTGTCCCCACGGTGCCCCGTGTCCCCGTGATGCCCCGTGTCCCCACAGTGTCCGTTGTGCCCATGATGCCTGTTGTCCCCACAGTGCCCAGTGTCCCTGTGATGCCCGTTGTCCTCATGATGCCCATTGTCCCCACGGTGCCCGTTGTCCCCACGGTGCCCGTTGTCCCCACGATGCCCGTTGTCCCCACGGTGCCCAGTGTCCCCGTGATGCCCTGTGTCCCCACAGTGTCCGTTGTGCCCATGATGCCTGTTGTCCCCACAGTGCCCAGTGTCCCCGCAGTGTCCATTGTCCCCATGGTGCCCATTGTCCCCGTGATGCCCGTTGTCCCCGTGATGCCCGTTGTCCCCGCAGTGCCCATTGTCCCCATGGTGCCCATTGTCCCCGCAGTGCCCGTTGTCCCCGCGGTGCCCGTTGTCCCCACGGTGCCCGTCGCCCCCATGATGCCCGTTGCCCCCACGATGCCCATTGCCCCCCGGGTGCCCGTTGCACACACACACACACACACCCCCGCCCCCGGTGCCCGGTGTCCCCCGGGTGCCTGGTGCGGGGGGGTGACGGCGTGCCCTGCAGCGTGGACCGGAAGGGACAGTACCACTACCTGGTGAAGTGGCGGGACCTGCCCTACGACCAGGCCACCTGGGAGGAGGACGAGATGCCCATCCCCGACTACGACCTCCACAAGCTGGCCTACTGGAAGCACCGGTGAGGGACACGGGGACACGGGGGGGGGACACGTGGGGCCGTGCCTACTGGAAGCACCGGTGAGGGACACGGGGACACGGGGGGGGACGTGGGGCCGTGCCTACTGGAAGCACCGGTGAGGGACACGGGGACACGGGGGGGGGACGTGGGGCCGTGCCTACTGGAAGCACCGGTGAGGGACACGGGGACACGGGGGGGGGACATGTGGGGCCGTGCCTACTGGAAGCACCGGTGAGGGACACGGGGACACAGGGGGGGGGACGGGGACGTGGGGCCGTGCCTACTGGAAGCACCGGTGAGGGACACGGGGGGACGTGGGGGGGGGGACACGTGGGGCCGTGCCTACTGGAAGCACCGGTGAGGGACACGGGGACACGGGGGGGGGACACGTGGGGCCGTGCCTACTGGAAGCACCGGTGAGGGACACGGGGACACGGGGGGGGGACACGTGGGGCCGTGCCTACTGGAAGCACCGGTGAGGGACACGGGGACACGGGGGGGGACACGTGGGGCCGTGCCTACTGGAAGCACCGGTGAGGGACACGGGGACACGGGGGGGGGGACATGTGGGGCCGTGCCTACTGGAAGCACCGGTGAGGGACACGGGGACACGGGGGGGGACGTGGGGCCGTGCCTACTGGAAGCACCGGTGAGGGACACGGGGACACGGGGGGGGGGACGTGGGGCCGTGCCTACTGGAAGCACCGGTGAGGGACGCGGGAGGGACGTGGGGGAATGTGCGGGGTCATGGGGACACAGGGACGCAGAGAGGACAGGGGGACATGCCTACTGGCCACGTGCCGCCGTGTCCCCGTGAGTCCCCCAGTGTCCTCACGCTGCCATGTGTCCCTGTGTTGTCCCTGTATCTTCATGTCTGAATGTGTCCCCTGTCCCCTCCATGTCCCTGTGTTCCCCCTGTGTCCCTGTCCCCCTCCCCCCCCGGTGTCCTTTTGTCCCCCACCATGTCCCCATCCCTCCTGGTGTCTCTGTGTCCCCCTGTCTCCCGCTGTGTCCCCCTGTGTCCTCGTGTCCCTCTGTCCCTGTGTCCCCCTTGTGTCCTGTGTGTGCCCCCCCCCCGGTGTCCCTGTACCCCTCGTCTCCCACTCTGTCCCCATGTCCCCCCATATCCCTGTGTCCCCCTCCTGTCCCCCCCCCGGTGTCCCTGTACCCCCCTTGGTGTCCCTGTACCCCCCGTTTCTCGCTGTGTCCCTATGTCCCCCCATATCCCTGTGTCCCCCTCCTGTCCTGCGTCTCCCCGGTGTCCCCATGTTCCCACATCCCTCCATGTCCTTGTGTCCCCCCCGTCTCCCTGTCCGTCCCCCCCCATGTCCCCCGGTGTCCCCGTCCCCCAGGGAGGTGTTCATGGGGGAGGACCCAGCCCAGCCCCGGCGCTACAAGAAGAAGAAGAAGGAGACGCCAGGGGAGGGACCCCCCGACTCCCCCACCAACGACGTGAGTTCTTGCACCCTTGGGTCCCCCCCCCGACGCCTGGGTCCCCCGAGAAGCTTGGGTCCCCCCCCATCCCTGGGGACCCCCCATGGACCCCTCCCATTGGACCCTTGAGTCCTCCAGATGCCTGGGTCCCCCCCCATGGACCCGTGGGTCCCCCAGGTGCCTGGGTGTCCCCACCCCGGATGCCTGGGTCCCCTCCATGGTCCCCTGGGTCCCCCCCCAGGATGCCTGGGTCCCCCCAGAAGGCTGGGTGCCCTCCCCAAACCTGGGTCCCCCCCATTGGACCCTTGAGTCCTCCAGACGTGGTCCCCTCCCCAGACGCCTGGGTCCCCCGGATGCCTGGGTGTCCCCCCCCTGGATGCCTGGGTCCCCTCCATGGTCCCCTGGGTCCCCCCCCCAGGATGCCTGGGTCCCCCCAGAAGCCTGGGTGCCCCCCCCCAAACCTGGGTCCCCCCATTGGACCCTTGAGTCCTCCAGATGCCTGGGTCCCCTCCCCAGACGCCTGGGTCCCCCCCATGGTCCCTTGGGTTCCTCTCCCGGATGCCTGGGTCCCCTCCATGGTCCTTTGGGTCCCCCCAAGGATGCCCAGGTCCCCCCATGGACCCTTGGGTCCCCCAGATGCCTGGGTCCCCTCCCCAGACGCCTGGGTCCCCCCCATGGACCTGTGGGTCCCCCGGATGCCTGGGTGTCCCCCCCTGGATGCCTGGGTCCCGTCGTCCCCCCCCGGATGCTTGGGTCCCCTCCGTGGTCCCCTGGGTCTCTCCCCAGATGTCTGGGTCCCCCCCATGGACCTGTGGGTCCCCCGGATACCTGAGTGTCCCCCCCTGGATGCCTGGGTCCCCTCCATGGTCCCCTGGGTGTGTCTGTGTCCCCCCCCCCCCCCAGGATGCCTGGGTCCCCCCAGATGCCTGGGTCCCCTCCCCAGATGCCTGGGTCCCCCCCATGGACCTGTGGGTCCCCCGGATGCCTGAGTGTCCCCCCTGGATGCCTGGGTCCCCTCCATGGTCCCCTGGGTGTGTCTGTGTCCCCCCCCCCCAGGATGCCTGGGTCCCCCAGATGCCTGGGTCCCCTCCCCAGATGCCTGGGTCCCCCCCCATGGACCTGTGGGTCCCCTGGATGCCTGGTGTCCCCCCCCGGATGCCTGGGTCCCGTCATCCCCCCCGATTCCTGGGTCCCCTCCCCAGACGCCTGGGTCCCCCCCATGGACCTGTGGGTCCCCCGGATGCCTGGGTGTCCCCCCCTGGATGCCTGGGTTCCCTCCATGGTCCCCTGGGGGGGGGTGTGTGTGTCCCCCCCCCCCCGCCAGCCAGAAGCCTGGGTCCCCCCGGCACCTCCATGGCATCGGTGGCCCCCTGGGGCGCATGGAGGTTGCGGGGGGGGGGAGGGGGGTTCGGCCACCACCCGGATGCCAGGGGTGTCCATCCGCGCCCCCCGCTCCCCCCCCCCCCCCCCCCCCAAACTGACGCCCTCCCCTCGTCTCCTCCCCGGCAGCCGACGGTGAAGTACGAGACGCAGCCGCGGTTCATCACGGCGACGGGCGGCACCCTGCACCTCTACCAGCTGGAGGGGCTGAACTGGCTGCGCTTCTCCTGGGCCCAGAGCACCGACACCATCCTGGCCGACGAGATGGGGCTGGGCAAGACCATCCAGACCATCGTCTTCCTCTACTCCCTCTACAAGGAGGTGAGGTCGCTCTCGCCTGGCCCCTGGTGTCCACCCGCCCTGGCCCCTGGTGTCACCTGCCTGGTCCCTGGTGTCACCCACCCGGCCCTGGTGTTTCCTGCTTGGCCCTGGTGTCTCCCCCTTGGCCCCCATGTCACTTGCCGGGCACCCCAGTGCCACCCACTTGGCCCCTAGTGTCACCTGCCTGGCCCCAGTGTCACCTTCCTGATCCTGGTGTCACCCGCCTGGCCCCTGGTGTTTCCTGCTTGGCCCTGGTGTCTCCCCCTTGGCCCCCGTGTCACTTGCCGGGCCCCCCAGTGCCACCCATTTGGCCCCCAGTGTCACCTTCCTGATCCTGGTGTCACCTACCTGGCCCCTGTGTCACCTCGCCTGGCCCCTGGTGTCACCTTCCTGATCCTGGTGTCACCCGCCTGGCCCCTGGTGTCACCCACCCGGCCCTGGTGTTTCCTGCTTGGCCCTGGTGTCTCCCCTTGGCCCCCGTGTCACTTGCCAGGCCCCCCAGTGCCACCCATTTGGCCCCCAGTGTCACCTGCCTGGCCCCCGGTGTCACCTTCCTGATCCTGGTGTCACCTGCCTGGCCCCTGGTGTCACCCGCCTGGTCCCTGGTGTCACCTTCCTGATCCTGGTGTCCCCTTCCTGATCCTGGTGTCACCCACCCGGCCCTGGTATCTCCCACTTGGTCCTGGTGTCACCCGCCTGGCTCCTGGTGTCACCTTCCTGATCCTGGTGTCACCCGCCTGGCCCCTGGTGTCACCCACCCGGCCCTGGTGTCATCCGCCTGGCCCCTGGTGTCACCCGCCTGGCCCCTGGTGTCACCCACCCGGTCCTGGTGTTTCCTGCTTGGCCCTGGTGTCTCCCCCTTGGCCCCCGTGTCACTTGCCGGGCACCCCAGTGCCACCCACTTGGCCCCCAGTGTCACCAGCTTGGCCCCCGGTGTCACCTTCCTGATCCTGGTGTCACCTGCCTGGCCCCTGGTGTCACCTTCCTGATCCTGGTGTCCCCTTCCTGATCCTGGTGTCACCCACCCGGCCCTGGTATCTCCCACTTGGTCCTGGTGTCACCCGCCTGGCTCCTGGTGTCACCTTCCTGATCCTGGTGTCACCCGCCTGGCCCCTGGTGTCACCCACCCGGCCCTGGTGTCATCCGCCTGGCCCCTGGTGTCACCCGCCTGGCCCCTGGTGTCACCCACCCGGTCCTGGTGTTTCCTGCTTGGCCCTGGTGTCTCCCCCTTGGCCCCCGTGTCACTTGCCGGGCACCCCAGTGCCACCCACTTGGCCCCCAGTGTCACCTTCCTGGCCCCCAGTGTCACCTTCCTGATCCTGGTGTCACCCGCCTGGCCCTGGTATCTCCCACTTGGTCCTGGTGTCACCTGCCTGGCCCCTGGTGTCACGCGCCTGGCCCCTGGTGTCACCCACCCGGCCCTGGTGTCACCTTCCTGATCCTGGTGTCACCCGCCTGGCCCCTGGTGTCACCCACCCGGCCCTGGTGTTTCCTGCTTGGCCCTGGTGTCTCCCCCTTGGCCCCCGTGTCACTTGCCGGGCACCCCAGTGCCACCCACTTGGCCCCCAGTGTCACCAGCTTGGCCCCCGGTGTCACCTTCCTGATCCTGGTGTCACCTGCCTGGCCCCTGGTGTCACCTTCCTGATCCTGGTGTCACCCGCCTGGCCCTGGTATCTCCCACTTGGTCCTGGTGTCACCCGCCTGGCCCCTGGTGTCACCCGCCTGGCCCCTGGTGTCACCTTCCTGATCCTGGTGTCACCCGCCTGGCCCCTGGTGTCACCCACCCGGCCCTGGTGTCTCCCCCTTGGCCCCCGTGTCACTTGCCGGGCCCCCCAGTGCCACCCATTTGGCCCCCAGTGTCACCAGCTTGGCCCCCGGTGTCACCTTCCTGATCCTGGTGTCACCCGCCTGGCCCTGGTATCTCCCACTTGGTCCTGGTGTCACCTGCCTGGCCCCTGGTGTCACCTGCCTGGCCCCTGGTGTCACCCGCCTGGCCCACGCTGTCCCTATGTGCCACTCTGTCCCCATGTCCCCCAAGGACCCCGTCTGACACTGTCCCCACGTGTCACGCTGTCCGCACGTGTCACACTGTCCCCATGTCCCCCAAGGACCCCGTCTGACACTGTCCCCATGTGCCACTCTGTCCCCATGTCCCCCAAGGACCCCATCTGACACTGTCCCCACATGTCATGCTGTCCCCATGTCCCCCAAGGACCCCGTCTGACACTGTCCCCATGTGCCACTCTGTCCCCATGTCCCCCAAGGACCCCGTCCCGCACCATCCCCATGTGCCACTCTGTCCCCATGTCCCCCCAAGGACCCTGTCCCACGCCGCCCCCCCCCCCCATCCCCCTGTGTCACACTGTCCCCATGTCCCCCAAGGACCCCGTCTGACACTGTCCCCATGTGCCACTCTGTCCCCATGTCCCCCAAGGACCCCGTCCCGCACCATCCCCATGTGCCACTCTGTCCCCATGTCCCCCCAAGGACCCTGTCCCACGCCGCCCCCCCCCCCCCATCCCCCTGTGTCACACTGTCCCCACGTCCCCCAAGGGCCCCGTCCCCGTGTCCCCGTGTGACGCGCTGTCCCCCAGGGCCACACCAAGGGCCCGTTCCTCGTCAGCGCCCCGCTCTCCACCATCATCAACTGGGAGCGGGAGTTCCAGATGTGGGCCCCCGCCTTCTACGTCGTCACCTACACCGGGGACAAGGACAGCCGGGCCATCATCCGCGAGAACGAGTTCTCCTTCGATGACAACGCCATGAAGGGGGGCAAGAAGGCCTTCAAGATGAAGGTGAGCTGGACGCCGGGGGTCCCCTCGGTGGCGGGGCGGGGGGCTGCACCCGGGCGACTGGGTCCCTTTTAGGGTAGGGGGGGGGGGCTGTGCCGGATGCCTGGGTCCCTTTGGGGGTGTGGGTGCTGCACCCGGACGCCTGAGTCCTTTTGGGGGGCTGGGGTGTGGCGCCCGGACACCTGGGTCCCCAGGGGGTTGGGGTGCTGGGGGTGACCTGGAGGGGGGGGGGGGGGGTCGGGGTGCTGTGGGGGGCCTGACATGGGAGTCCTGGGGGGGTCAGGGTGCCAGGGGGTTGGGGTACCCCACACACTGGGGTCTCGGGGAGGGGGGGGGGTGTTGGGGTGACATGGTGGCTTGATACTGGGGTCCCTGGGGGGGTCAGGGTGCTGGGGGGGTAGGGGTACCCCAGACATCGGGGTCCCTGGGGTTGGGTTGTATAGGGGTGCCCGCAAGCTGGGGTCCCCGGAGGCGTTGGGGTGCCAGGGGGTTGGGGTGGTGGGGGTCAGGGTGCCCCAGACACCAGTGTCCCGGGGCGGGACACACACACACACACACGGGGATTGGCGTGCCAGGGGGTCAGGGTGCCGGGGTTTCGAGATGCCTGGGTCTCGGGGAGGGGGGGATCAGGGTGCACAGGGGTGGGGGTGCGGAGATTTGGGGTGCCCCAACTGCTGGGGTCCCAGGTGGGATCGGGATGGCAGGGAGTGGGGGCGGAAGGGGTCAGGCTGCCCCGGCTTCCCGATTCCCGGGGAGGACCGGGGTGGCAGGGGGGGCCGGGGGCTCAGGGGTTCGGGGTGCCGTGGCCGCCGGGGTCCCCGAGGGGACCCACGGGCGCTGACGGCCGCGGCAGCGGGAGGCGCAGGTGAAGTTCCACGTGCTGCTGACCTCCTACGAGCTGATCACCATCGACCAGGCGGCGCTGGGCTCCATCCGCTGGGCCTGCCTGGTGGTGGACGAGGCCCACCGCCTCAAGAACAACCAGTCCAAGGTGCCCGGACGTCGGGGTCCCCAGGGTTGAGGGGGGGGGGGTGCCCGGATGCCCGGGTGCCTGGGTGCTTTGGGGAGGGGGTGTTCCCCAGACGCAGGAGTCCGTGAGTGTCCTGGGAGGGTGGGGTTGCTACCGGGTCCTGGAGTCCTGGAGGTGGTGGGGTCGCTCCCGGACGCCAGGGTCCGTGGGTGCCCTGGGGAGGGGGTTGGGGGGTCGCTCCCGGATGCTGGGGTCCGTGGGTGCCCTGGGGAGGAGGTGTGGGGGGTCGCTCCCGGATGCTGGGGTCCGTGGGTGTCCTGGGGAGGGGGTGTGGGGGGTCGCTCCTAGACGCCGGGGTCCGTGGGTGCTGTGGGTGTGATCAGGGGGTCGTTCCCAGGCGCCAGGGTCATGGGTGCCCTGGGGAGGGGGTGTGGGGGATCGCTCCTGGACACCGGGGTCCGTGGGTGCCCTGCGGAGGGGGTGTGGGGGATCGCTCCTGGACACCGGGGTCCGCGGGTGCCGTGGGTGGGATCAGGGGGGTCGCTGCCGGACGCCGGGGTCCGCGGTTGACGCCCCCCCAGTTTTTTCGGGTGCTGAACGGGTACAAGATCGAGCACAAGCTGCTGCTGACGGGGACCCCGCTGCAGAACAACCTGGAGGAGCTCTTCCACCTCCTCAACTTCCTCACCCCCGAGCGCTTCAAGTACGTCCCCCGATGTCCCCTCGTGTCCCCCGGTGTCCCCTCCTGCCGCCTCCCCTCCCCCAGGGTCCCTCTGTCCCCCCCTGCATCCCCCTGGATCCCTCTGTCACGGGTGTGTCCCTGCTAATCCCGCGTCCCCGCTACTCCTGCGTCCCCGTTTCCTGTCCCCCGCATGTCCCCCAGTGTCCCCTGGTGTCCCCTCCCCTCCTCCAAGGTCCCCTCCATCCCCTCCCATCCCCCCTGTCTCCTCCAGTCCCCCAGTGTCCCCCTGCACCCGCCTGCGTCCCTCCGTCACTGGTGTGTCCCTGCTGCTCCTCCACCCCCCCTCCCTGTGTCCCCTCGTGTCCCTTGGTGTCCCCTCCCCCACGGTCCCCCCCATCCATTCCCATGTCCCCATGCCCCTGCGCCCCACGACGTCATGGCTGTCCCCACGCCCCCCATGTCACACCCGTCCCCACATCCCCATCCCCCCCCATGTCACAACCGTCCCCGCAACCCACGTGTCACTGCTGTCCCTGTGTCTCTGTGTCCCCCCGTGTCACGACTGTCCCCACGTCCCCCATCCCATGGCCGTTCCTGCGTCCCTCCATGTCACAACCGTCCCCGCATCTCCTCATGTCGTGGCTGTCCCCATGTCCCCGTGCCCCTTCACCCCACCACGTCATGGCTGTCCCTGCATCTCCCTATGTCCGTCTGCGTCCCCCCCCACGTCACTGCCGTCCCCGTGTCCCTGCACCCCCCCATGTCACAGCCATCTCCGCGTCCCTGTGTCCCTCCATGTTATGACTGTCCCCATATCCCCCCGCGTGACAGCTGTCCCCGTGTCTCCCCACATCACAGCTGTCCCCACATCCCCCATCCCATGGCCATCCCTGTGTCCCTCCATGTCACAACCGTCCCCGCATCCACCACGTCATGGCTGTCCCCGTGTCCTTCCGTGTCATGGCCATCCTTGCGTCCCCCTGTCCCCATGTCTCCCCATGTCACGGCTGTCCCCACATCCCTGTCCCCCCACGTCACCGTTGTACCCACATCTCCGTGTCCCTTCATGTCACGACTGTCCCCACGTCCCCCATCCCACGACCGTCCCTGTGTCCCTCCATGTCACAACCGTCCCTGCATTCCCTCATATCCTGGCTGTCCCCATGTCCCCGTGTCCCTTCACTCCACCGTGTCATGGCCGTCCCCGTGTCCCCCTGTGTCATGGCCACCCCTGTGTCCCCCCATCCCCATGTCTCCCCATGTCACAGCTCTCCCTGCATCCCTGTGTCCCCACACACCCCTACGTCACGGCTGTCCCCACGGCTGTCCCCATGTCCCCCCATGTCACAACTGTCCCCACATCCCCCATCTCACGGCCATCCCTGTGTCCCCCCATGTCACAACCGTCCCCATGTCCCCATGCCCCTGCGCCCCACCACGTCACGGCTGTCCCCACGTCCCCCCGTGTCATGGCCGTCTCCATGGCCCCATGCCCCTGCACCCTGCCATGTCATGGCTGTCCCCGCATCTCCCCACGTCACGGCCACCTACGTCCCCCGTCCCCGTGTCCCTGCGCCCCTCCCCTCATGTCACGCTGTCCCCCTGTCCCCCTCTCCAGCAACCTGGAGGGCTTCCTGGAGGAGTTTGCCGACATCTCCAAGGAGGACCAGATCAAGAAGCTCCACGACCTGCTGGGTCCCCACATGCTGCGGCGCCTCAAGGCCGACGTCTTCAAGAACATGCCGGCCAAGACCGAGCTCATCGTCCGCGTGGAGCTCAGCCCCATGCAGAAGTACGCCGGGCCCCCGGGGAGGAGGGGAGGGGAGGCTCCCCGGCCGCCTGGGTCCGTGGGAGAAGGGTGCACCCGGGTACCGGGGTCCGTGGGAGTCGGCGTTGGCGTGGAGCTCGTTGTTGCGTGGAGCTCAGCCCCGTGCAGACGTACGCCGGGGTCCTTTGGGTGCTTGGGTCCCCCGGGACGCCTGGGTTCCCCGGGGTGGGGGGGGAGGGGAGGGGAGGGGAGGGGAGGGGAGGCGCCCGGCCGCCTGGGTCCCACCGACCTCCCCGTAGGAAGTACTACAAGTACATCCTGACGCGCAACTTCGAGGCGTTGAACTCGCGGGGCGGAGGGAACCAGGTGTCGCTGCTCAACATCATGATGGACCTGAAGAAGTGCTGCAACCACCCCTACCTCTTCCCCGTCGCCGCCATGGTGGGGACCGCGGGGACACCGGGAGGGGGACAGAGAGACGGGGGGAGCGGAGGGACGCGTGGGGGACATGGGGACGTGGAGGGGTTGGAGGGATGTAGCGAGGATGGAGGGACGTGGGGTGGAGGGACATGGTACGTGGGGACACGGTGGGACATGGGGACACGGTGGGACATGTGGGCACGGAGGGGTTGGAGGAATTTGGAGGGGATAGAGGGTCGTGGGGTGGAGGGACATGGGGACGTGGAGGGGTTGGAGGGACGTGGGGGGACGTGGTGGGACATGGGGACGTGGAGGGGATAGAGGGACGTAGGTTGGAGGGACGTGGGGGGACATGGTGGGACATGGGGACGTGGAGGGATATGAGGGACACAGGACAGGGGCATGGGGCGGAGGGGACAGAGGGATGTGGGGTGGAGTGACACGGTGACACAAGGTGGAGGGACGCGGTGGGGACAGAGGCACATGGGGACAGAGGGACACGGGACACAGCAGGGACCCGGACTGGAGGCACATGGAGGGGACGCAGAGGAGACAGAGGGAGGTGGGCTGGGGGGCACAGAGGGGACGCGGGGTGGAGGCTGGGGGACATCAGGGGACGCCGGGGCCCAGCGAGGTGACGTCCCCGTCCCCAGGAGTCCCCAAAGCTGCCGAGCGGCGCCTACGAGGGGGGGGCCCTGATCAAGGCCTCGGGGAAGCTGCTGCTGCTGCAGAAGATGCTGCGGAAGCTGAAGGAGCAAAACCACCGGGTGCTCATCTTCTCCCAGGTGGGGCAGCCGGGACCCCCCTGGGACCCCCCCCGGGACCCCCCCAGCACCCCCAGCCCCCCCCCCGAGGCACCTACAGCCCCCCAGAGCTACCGGGTGCTCATCTTCTCCCAGGTGGGGCGGCCGGGACCCCCAGGGACTGCCCCCCCCCCCCCCGCCCCCGGGGTCACCCCTGGGACCCCCACAGCACCCACAGTCCGCCCCCCCCCCAGCACCTTCACCCTGTCCAGAGCCACCGGGTGCTCATCTTCTCCTAGGTGGAGGGGACCAGGACCCGCCCCGGACCCCCCAGAGACACCCAGCCCCCAACCCCAGCACCCCTGGGTGCTCCCAGTCCAACCAGCACCTGTCCCAGCACCCCTGGGTGCTCCCGGTCTGACCGGTACTGGGTGCCCCCAGCACCCCTGGGTGCTCCCAGTCTGACCAGTACGGGGTGCCCCCAGCACCCCTGGGTGCTCCCAGTCTGACCAGTGCTCATCCCAGCACCCATGGGTGCTCCCAGTCTGACCAGTACCGGGTGCCCCAGCACCCTTGGGTGCTCCCAGTCTGACCAGTACGGGGTGCCCCCAGCACCCCTGGGTGCTCCCAGTCTAACCAGTGCTCATCCCAGCACCCCTGGGTGCACCCAGTCTGACCGGTACCGGGTGCCCCCAGCACCCCTGGGTGCTCCCAGTCTGACCAGTGCTCATCCCAGCACCCCTGGGTGCTCCCAGTCTGACCGGTACCGGCTGCCCCCAGCACCCCTGGGTGCTCCCAGTCTAACCAGTGCTCATCCCAGCACCCCTGGGTGCTCCCAGTCTGACCGGTACCGGGTGCCCCCAGCACCCCTGGGTGCTCCCAGTCTGACCAGTACCGGGTGCCCCCAGCACCCCTGGGTGCTCCCAGTCTGACCAGTACCAGGTGCCCCCAGCACCCCTGGGTGCTCCCAGTCTGACCGGTACCGGGTGCCCCCAGCACCCCTGGGTGCTCCCAATCTGACCAGTACCGGGTGCCCCCAGCACCCCTGGGTGCTCCCAGTCTGACCAGTGCTCATCCCAGCACCCCTGGGTGCTCCCAGTCTCACCGGTACCGGGTGCCCCCAGCACCCCTGGGTGCTCCCAGTCTGACCGGTGCTCATCCCAGCACCCCTGGGTGCTCCCAGTCTGACCAGTACCGGGTGCCCCCAGCACCCTTGGGTGCTCCCAGTCTGACCAGTACCGGGTGCCCCCAGCACCCTTGGGTGCTCCCAGTCTAACCAGTGCTCATCCCAGCACCCTTGGGTGCTCCCAGTCTAACCAGTGCTCATCCCAGCACCCCTGGGTGCTCCCAGTCTGACCGGTACCGGGTGCCCCCAGCACCCTTCGGTGCTCCCAGTCTGACCAGTACCGGGTGCCCCCAGCACCCCTGGGTGCTCCCAGTCTGACCAGTACCGGGTGCCCCCAGCACCCCTGGGTGCTCCCAGTCTGACCGGTGCTCATCCCAGCACCCCTGGGTGCTCCCAGTCTGACCAGTACTGGGTGCCCCCAGCACCCTTGGGTGCTCCCAGTCTGACCGGTACCGGGTGCCCCCAGCACCCCTGGGTGCTCCCAGTCTGACCAGTACCAGGTGCCCCCAGCACCCCTGGGTGCTCCCAGTCTGACCGGTACCGGCTGCCCCCAGCACCCTTGGGTGCTCCCAGTCTAACCAGTGCTCATCCCAGCACCCCTGGGTGCTCCCAGTCTGACCGGTACCGGCTGCCCCCAGCACCCCTGGGTGCTCCCAGTCTGACCAGTACCGGGTGCCCCCAGCACCCCTGGGTGCTCCCAGTCTGACCGGTACCGGGTGCCCCCAGCACCCCTGGGTGCTCCCAATCTGACCGGTGCTCATCCCAGCACCCCTGGGTGCTCCCAGTCTGACCAGTACTGGGTGCCCCCAGCACCCCTGGGTGCTCCCAGTCTGACCAGTACCGGGTGCCCCCAGCACCCTTGGGTGCTCCCAGTCTGACCAGTACCAGGTGCCCCCAGCACCCTTGGGTGCTCCCAGTCTAACCAGTGCTCATCCCAGCACCCCTGGGTGCTCCCAGTCTGACCAGTACCAGGTGCCCCCAGCACCCCTGGGTGCTCCCAGTCTGACCGGTACCGGGTGCCCCCAGCACCCCTGGGTGCTCCCAATCTGACCGGTGCTCATCCCAGCACCCCTGGGTGCTCCCAGTCTGACCAGTACTGGGTGCCCCCAGCACCCCTGGGTGCTCCCAGTCTGACCAGTACCAGGTGCCCCCAGCACCCTTGGGTGCTCCCAGTCTGACCGGTACCGGGTGCCCCCAGCACCCTTGGGTGCTCCCAGTCTGACCAGTGTTCATCCCAGCACCCCTGGGTGCTCCCAGTCTGACCGGTACCGGGTGCCCCCAGCACCCCTGGGTGCTCCCAGTCTGACCAGTACCAGGTGCCCCCAGCACCCCTGGGTGCTCCCAGTCTAACCAGTGCTCATCCCAGCACCCCTGGGTGCTCCCAGTCTGACCAGTACCGGGTGCCCCCAGCACCCTTGGGTGCTCCCAGTCTGACCAGTACCAGGTGCCCCCAGCACCCCTGGGTGCTCCCAGTCTAACCAGTGCTCATCCCAGCACCCCTGGGTGCTCCCAGTCTGACCAGTACCGGGTGCCCCCAGCACCCTTGGGTGCTCCCAGTCTGACCAGTACCAGGTGCCCCCAGCACCCTTGGGTGCTCCCAGTCTGACCGGTACCGGGTGCCCCCAGCACCCCTGGGTGCTCCCAATCTGAGCAGTACCAGGTGCCCCCAGCACCCCTGGGTGCTCCCAGTCTGACCGGTACCGGGTGCCCCCAGCACCCTTGGGTGCTCCCAGTCTAACCAGTGCCCGCAGATGACGAAGATGCTGGACCTGCTGGAGGATTTCCTGGACTACGAGGGCTACAAGTACGAGCGCATCGACGGGGGCATCACGGGGGCCCTGCGCCAGGAGGCCATCGACCGCTTCAACGGTAGGACCCCGGCGTCCAGGGGCACCCAGGCGGTCAGGGGGGGACCCAGGCGTGCGGAGGGGGGGGGGGGGGAGGGGGGACGCAGGCGTCTGGGGGCACCCAGATTTCCGGAGGGGACCCGGGTGGTCAGGGGGGGACTCGGTCCAAGGTGTTGGGGACACCCAGGTGGGTCTGGGGGACTCGGGGGGGGGGGGTCGGGAGGACCCAGGAGTCTGGGGAGGGACCCAGGAGTTCAGGGGGGACCCAGGAGTTCGGGGGGCATCCAGGTGTTTGGGGGGGACCCCCAGGTGTTTGGGGGGGGGGACCCCCAGGTGTCCAGGGGGACCCAAGTGTCCTGGGGCCCCAGGAGTTCAGGGGGCACCCAGTTGTCTGGGGGGGGACCCAAGTGTCCTGGGCACCCAGGCGTCAAGGGGGGGACTCAGGTGTCCGGCGCCTGCACCCCTCCCAAGGCCAGGGGGGGACGACACCCCTCAGGGTGCTTTGGGAGGGGGCAATTTCCCTGGGTGCAGGAACACTGGGGGGGGTGGGGTGTGTGTAAGATAGGGGGGTTTGGGGGGTCCGAGTCAGGGCGGCCGTCCCCCCTGATGCCAGGGGGCAGTGCCAAGGGATTTGGGGGGGCAGCACCAGGGAACTGGGGGGGCTGCGGGTTTCGGGGGGCCAGGCCCCCATGCTGACGTTGAGGGGGGCAGTGCCCGGGGAGGGGGGGGGGGGGGAGGGTTGGAGGGTCCTGGGTTTGGGGGGGGCCGGCCCCCCCCCCGCTGACGCCGGGGGGGCAGCGCCGGGGGCGCAGCAGTTCTGCTTCCTGCTGTCGACGCGGGCCGGGGGCCTCGGCATCAACCTGGCCACCGCCGACACCGTCGTCATCTTCGACTCCGACTGGAACCCCCACAACGACATCCAGGTCTGTCACCCCCGCACCCTGTCACCCGTTCAGCATCACCCGCCCGGCACCATGTCACCCGCCCGGCATCACCTGCCTGGCACCCTGCCACCCGCCCGGCCTCACCCGCCCCGCACCCTGTCACCTGTCTGGCGTCACCCATCTGGCACCCTGTTACCCACCTGGCGTCACCTATCTGTCACCCTGTCACCCACCCGGCATCACCCACCCCAACACCCTGTCACCCACCCGATGTCGGCTGCTTGGCACCCTGTCACCTGCTCCGCATCACTCACCCGGCACCCTGTCACTCGCCCGGCACCCTGGCGCCCGTCTGGCACCATGTCACCCACCCCAGCACCCTATCAACCACTCGGCATCACCCGCCTGTCACTCGCCCAGCACCCTGTCACACACTCAGTGTCACCCACCTGGCACCCTCCTTGGTACCTTGTCACCCACCCAGTGTCACCCACCCCATGCCCTGTCACTTGCCCAGCATCTCCCACCCAGCACCCTGTCACCCACCCTGTCACCCATTCTGACACCCCGTCCCCGACCCTCGCCCCATTTCTCCTGCCCTGTCCCTGTGTCCCCCACTGTGTCCCTGTCCCCCACAGCCACCACGGCCCCCACCGCTGCATCCCTACTCCGGCGCGTCCCCCACCACCGTGTCCCTGCTCTGGCGGGTCCCCCACCCTGTCCCCCACCGCCGTGTCCCTGCTCTGTCATGTCCCCATGGCCTTGGCCCTGCTCTGACGCGTCCTCCACCACGTCTCCCACTGCCCTGTCCCTGCTCCGATGTCCCCCTCGCCATGTCCCTCACCACAACGTCCCTACTGACGTCCCCCCACCCTGTCCCCCACCACCGCTTCCCTGCCCTGACGTGTCCCCCCCCTCCACATCCCAGCTGACGCGTCCCTGTCCCCCCAGGCCTTCAGCCGGGCGCACCGCATCGGCCAGGCCAACAAGGTGATGATCTACCGGTTTGTCACGCGCGCGTCGGTGGAGGAACGCATCACGCAGGTGGCCAAGCGCAAGATGATGCTGACGCACTTGGTAGTGCGCCCGGGGCTGGGCTCCAAGGCCGGCTCCATGTCCAAGCAGGAGCTTGATGACATCCTCAAGTTCGGCACTGAGGAGCTCTTCAAGGATGAGAATGAGGGTCAGTGCCCGACGGGGTGGGGGCTGGGTGGGGCAGGGTGTGCCGGGCTTTTGGGGGGGGACGTGGGAGGTGGTGGTGGGATGTGGGAGGCGGTGGTGGGACGTGGTGGGCCGTGGGAGGCCGTGGTGGGACGCGATGAGATGTGGGAGGCCGTGGTGGGACGTGGGAGGCTGTGGTGGGACGCGATGAGATGTGGGAGGCCGTGGTGGGCCGTGGGAGGCCGTGGTAGGACCTGGGAGCCCGTGGTGGGTTGTGACTGGGCCCGCAAAGCCATGATGAGATGATGGCGCCATGATGGGTCACGCAAAGCCATGATGGGATGTGCAAGGTCACGATGGCTCCACGATGGGGCGTGCAGAGCCGAGGTGGGATGTGCAAGGTGATGATAGGTCATGCAAAGCTACGGTGGGATGTTTGAGGTCGTGATGGGATGTGTGAGGTCGTGGCAGGACGTGCGGGGCCATGACAGGACATGGCAGGCCATGAAACGTTATAAAAACCTATGGTGGAACGTGCAAGGTCATGATGAGGTCACGATGGGACATGCGAGGCCAGGGCGGGATGCGTGAGGCCATGGTGGGACGTGCGAGGCCATGGTGGGACACATGAGGTCGTGATGGGGCTGTGACAGGTCACGAAGAGCCGTGATAGGACATGTGAGAACATGATAGTGCCATGATGGGGCCCGTGAGGCCGTGGTGGGACGTGTGGGGCCAGGATGGAACACGTGAGGCCGTGATGGGACACGTGAGGCTATGACAGAAGCTGTGAGGCCGTGATGTGAGAGGCTGTGACAGGGCTGCGATGGGACACCTGAGATGGTGACGAGGTGTGTGAGGCTGTGCCGTGCTGTACCAGGCTGGGACAGTCCATGTCAGTGTGCGTCGGGCCATTCTGGGCCATGCCGGGCCATGTCAGGCCATGCCGGTCCATGTTGGGGCATGCCAGGCTGTGTTGGGCCGTGTTGGATCATATTGGGCCGTGTTGGACCATATTTGGCCAGGTTGGACCATGTTGGACCACCATATTGGACTGTGCCGGGCCGTGTTGGGCCGTGTCAGACTGTGTCAGTCCATGTCAGGCCGTGTTGGGCTGTATTGGGCCATGCTGGACCATATTTGGCCAGGTTGGACCGTGTTGGACCACCGTATTGGACTGTGTTGGGCCGTGTTGGGCTGTGTCGGGCCGTGTCAGGCTGTGTCAGGCCATGCTGGGCTGTGTGGGGCCATGTTGGACCATGTTGGACCATGTTGGACTGTGTCGGGCCATGTCAGGCCGCGTTGGGCTGTATTGGGCCGTGCTGGAGCATATTTGACCGTGTTGGACCGTGATGGACCACCATATTGGACTGTGTCAGGCCATGTCGGTCCATGTTGGGCCGCGTTGGGCTGTGTCAGGCCATGCTGGGCCGTGTTGGGCCATGCTGGGCCGTGTTGGGCCATGTCAGGCCATGTTGGGCCGTGTCAGGCTGTGTTGGGCCATGTCAGGCCGTGTTGGGCTGTATTGGGCTGTGCTGGACCATATTTGGCCAAGTTGGACCATGTTGGACCACCATATTGGACTGTGTTGGGCCATGTCAGGCCGTGTTGGGCTGTGTCAGGCCGTGTCAGGCTGTGTTGGGCCATGCTGGGCTGTGTGGGGCCATGTTGGACCATGTTGGACCATGTTGGACTGTGTTGGGCCATGTCAGGCCGTGCTGGGCCGTGTCAGGCTGTGTTGGACCATGCTGAGCTGTGTGGGGCCATGTTGGACCATGTGGGACTGTGTTGGACCATGTTGGACTCTGTTGGGCCGTGTCAGGCTGTGTTGGGCCATGCTGAGCCGTGTTGGGCCGTGTCAGGCCGTGTTGGGCCATGTTGGACTCTGTTGGGCCATGTCAGGCCATGTTGGGCCGTGTCAGGCCGTGCTGGACCATGTCGGGCCACGCTGGGCCGTATTAGGTCATGTCAGGCCGTGTTGGGCCGTGTCAGGCCGTGTTGGGCCGTGTCAGGCTGTGTTGGACCATGCTGAGCTGTGTTGGGCCATGTTGGACCATGTGGGACTGTGTTGGACCATGTTGGACTCTGTTGGGCCGTGTCAGGCCGTGTTGGGCCATGTTGGACTCTGTTGGGCCATGTCAGGCCATGTTGGGCCGTGTCAGGCCGTGCTGGACCATGTCGGGCCACGCTGGGCTGTATTAGGTCATGTTGGGCCACGTTGGAGCGTGCCAAGGCCATGTTGGGCCATGTCAGGCCGTGTTGGGCTGTATTGGGCCGTGCTGGAGCATATTTGGCCAAGTTGGACCATGTTGGACCACCATATTGGACTGTGTTGGGCCATGTCAGGCCGCATTGGGCTGTATTGGGCCGTGCTGGAGCATATTTGGCCAAGTTGGACCATGTTGGACCACCATATTGGACTGTGTTGGGCCATGTCAGGCCGTGTCGGGCCGTGTCAGGCTGTGTTGGGCCATGCTGGGCCATGCTGGGCCGTGTCAGGCTGTGTTGGGCCATGCTGGGCTGTGTGGGGCCATGTTGGACCATGTTGGACTGTGTTGGGCCATGTCAGGCCGCATTGGGCTGTATTGGGCCGTGCTGGAGCATATTTGGCCAAGTTGGACCATGTTGGACCACCATATTGGACTGTGTTGGGCCATGTCAGGCCGTGTTGGGCCGTGTCAGGCCGTGTCGGACCATGTTGGACTCTGTTGGGCCATGTCAGGCCATGTTGGGCCGTGTCAGGCCGTGCTGGACCATGTCGGGCCACGCTGGGCCGTATTAGGTCATGTCGGGCCGCGTTGGAGCGTGCCAAGGCCATGTTGAGCCGTGCCAGGCCCTGCCGGCCCGAGTCAGGCCGTGTCAGCAGCGTGTCGCCGGCGCAGGGGAGAACAAGGAGGAGGACAGTAGCGTCATCCACTACGACAACGAGGCCATCGCCCGCCTGCTCGACCGCAACCAGGATGCCACCGACGATGCCGACGTGCAGAACATGAACGAGTACCTCAGCTCCTTCAAGGTGGCCCAGTACGTCGTGCGTGAGGAGGACAAGGTGCGCCTGGGGGATGGGGACATGGGGACACGGGGACACGAGATGGGATGTGAAGGGGGGCACGATGGGGACGCTGGAGATGATGGAGGTGGAGAGGATGGGGACGAAGAGGATGGGGACGATGAGGATGATGGATGTGGTGGGGACAACGGGGACGGTGGAGATGACAGAGGTGGAGATGGTGGGGACAATGAGGATGGTGGAGGTGGAGATGATGGGGATGATGAGGATGGGGACAATGAGGATGGGGACGATGAGGAGGATGGAGATTGTGGGGACAATGGGGATGGTGGAGGTGGAGATGATGGGGACGATGAGGATGATGGATGTGGTGGGGACAACGGGGACGGTGGAGATGACAGAGGTGGAGATGGTGGGGACAATGGGGATGGTGGAGGTGGAGATGATGGGGATGATGAGGATGGGGACAATGGGGATGGGGACGATGAGGATGATGGAGATGGTGGGGACAATGGGGATGGTGGAGGTGGAGATTATGGGGACGATGAGGATGGGGACGATGAGGATGATGGACGTGGTGGGGACAATGGGGACGGTGGAGATGACAGGTGGAGATGGTGGGGACAATGAGGATGGTGGAGGTGGAGATGATGGGGACAATGAGGATGGGGACAATGAGGATGGGGACGATGAGGAGGATGGAGATTGTGGGGACAATGGGGATGGTGGAGGTGGAGATGATGGGGACGATGAGGATGATGGATGTGGTGGGGACAACGGGGACGGTGGAGATGACAGAGGTGGAGATGGTGGGGACAATGGGGATGGTGGAGGTGGAGATGATGGGGATGATGAGGATGGGGACAATGAGGATGGGGACGATGAGGATGATGGAGATGGTGGGGACAATGGGGATGGTGGAGGTGGAGATTATGGGGACGATGAGGATGGGGACAATGGGGATGATGGAGATGGTGGGGACGCTGGAGATGGAGGTGGGGACAATGGAGATGATGGAGACAGATGATGGGGAAGATGGGGACAATGGGGACGATGGAGATGGGGGTGATGGAGAAGGGGACGGTGGGGATGGGGGTGATGGGGATGATGAAGACAGCGGAGATGGGGGGGACGGAGATGGGGAGGATGGAGATGATGGGGACAGTGGAGACAGGGATGGTGGAGACAATGGGACTGGGGATGATTGAGATGGAGACAGATGGTGAAGGCAGCGGGCATGTGAGCGATGGAGATGGCATTGGAGATGATGGGAATGACGGAGTCGTGGAGAAGGGGACAGTGGGGATGATGGAGATGGGAACGATGGAGATGGGGATGATGAGGACAGTGGAGGTGGAGAGGATAGGGAGATCAAGATGACAGAGAGGAGGAGGATGGAGATGACGATGGGGATGATGCAAACAATGGAGATAGGGATGATGATGGTGGGAATGATGGAGACGATGGGGACAATGGAGACGGAGGTGATGGGGATGATGGAGATGAGTATGATGGAGGTGGAGATGGGGATGATGAGGATGATGGGGATGATGAGGATGATGGGGATGATGGAGGTGATGGGGATGATGGAGGTGATGGAGATGGGGATGATGTAGATGATGGAGGTGACGGGGATGGTGGAGGTGGAGGTGATGGAGATGGGGGATGATGGAGACGATGGGGATGGGGACGACGGAGGTGACGGTGGTGGGGACGATGGGGGATGGTGCAGGTGGAGCTGATGGAGCTGGGGACAGCGGAAACGATGGAGCTGGGGATGCCGGAGCCGGCGATGACGGACCTGGTGGTGGCAACCTCAGGCCGATGGGGTTTCAGCGGGTGCCCTGGGCGGCCGCTGACGGTGCGTGTGCCGGCAGATCGAGGAGATCGAGCGGGAGATCATCAAGCAGGAGGAGAACGTCGACCCCGACTACTGGGAGAAGCTGCTGCGACACCACTACGAGCAGCAGCAGGAGGACCTGGCGCGCAACCTGGGCAAGGGGAAGCGGGTGCGCAAGCAGGTCAACTACAACGATGCTGCCCAGGAGGACCAAGGTGGGCACTGGGAGGCACTGGGAAGGCACTGGGAGGCACTGGGAGGACCTGGGAAGGCACTGGGAGGCGCTGGGAGGACCTGGGAGGCGCTGGGAGGACCTGGGAGGACCTGGGAAGGCACTGGGAGGTGCTGGGAGGACCTGGGAAGGCACTGGGAGGCACTGGGAGGCACTGGGAGGACCTGGGAAGGCACTGGGAGGACCTGGGAGGACCTGGGAAGGCACTGGGAAGGCACTGGGAGGCACTGGGAGGACCTGGGAAGGCACTGGGAGGCACTGGGAGGGTGCTGGAAGACACTGGGAGTTACTGGGAGGGGTTCTGATGCGCTGGGCACCCTTGTCCAGGAGAAGTGAGGTGGGTACAGGGCAGCTGGGGGCACTGGGAGGCACTGGGAGGCACTGGTAAGGGACTGGGAGGCACCGGTAAGGGACCAGGACACACTGGTGAGGGACTGGGAGGCACTGGGAGGATACTGGGACGGACTGGGAGGCGCTGGGGGGAGCCCCGATGCCCTGGGCACCCGCACCCAGGAGGACCAAGGTGGGGTACAGGGCAACTGGGAGCACTGGGGAGGTTACTGGGACGTTCCTCAGGGGCACTGGGAGTTACTGGGAGGGCACTGGGACAGACAGGGAGTTACTGGGAGGGCACTGGGAGTTACTGGGAGGGCACTGGGAGGGCACTGGGAGTTACTGGGAGGCACCGGGAGTTACTGGGAGGGCACTAGGACAGACTGGGAGGGCACTGGGACAGACTGGGAGTTACTGGGAGGCACTAGGAGGGCACTGGGAGTTACTGGGAGTTACTGGGAGGGCACTGGGAGGCACTGGGAGGGCACTGGGAGGCACTAGGAGGGCACTGGGAGTTACTGGGAGGCAGTAGGAGGGCACTGGGAGTTACTGGGAGGGCACTGGGAGTTACTGGGAGGCACTAG
>CM049920.1:33432-66880 GCA_027474245.1 Spheniscus humboldti | reverse complement strand
CCCAACTTGGGGGTCGCCCCCCCCACTTAGGGGTCGCCCCCAACTTGGGGGGGGGGTCAGCCCCCCTGACTCGAGGGGGGCGATGCCTGACTTGGGGGTCACCCCCACAGCCGGCGGGGGGGGGTGGGGGTTGGGGGTCCCTCCCCCCGGCTCAGTTGTCCTCGTCGCTGTCGTCGGGGCTGATGGCCGGGCTGGTGAGGCTGTAGGTGGGCGACGTGGGGCTGTAGCCAGGGGATGTGGGGCTGTAGGTGGATCCCTTGGGGCTGGTGGGGCTGTAGGTGGGGGAGGTGGGGCTGTACTTGGGGCTGGTGGGGCTGTAGGTGGGGGAGGTGGGGCTGTACTTGGGGCTGGTGGGGGTGTAGACGGGGGAGGTGGGGCTGTAGGTGGGGGAGGTGGGGCTGTACTTGGGGGTGGTGGGGCTGTAGGTGGGAGATGTGGGGCTGTACTTGGGGCTGGTGGGGCTGTACTTGGGGGAGGTGGGGCTGTACTTGGGGCTGGTGGGGGTGTACTCGGGGGAGCTGGGGCTGTAGCTGGGGCTGGTCGGGGTGTACTTGGGGGAGGTGGGGCTGTAACTGGGGCTGCTGGGGCTGTAGCTGGGGCTGCTGGGGGTGTAGGTGGGCGACTGGGGGGGTGTAGCGGGGGCTGGAGGGGGAGTAACTGGGAGAGGTGGGGCTGTAACTGGAGAGGTGGGGCTGTAACTGGGGGAGGTGGGGCTGTAGTTGGGGGAGGTTGGGGTGTAGTTGGGGCTGGTGGGGCTGTAGCTGGGAGAAGTGGGGCTGTAACTGGGAGAAGTTGGGGTGTAGTTGGGGCTGGTGGGGCTGTAGTTGGGGCTGGTGGGGCTGTAGCTGGGAGATGTGGGGCTGTAACTGGGAGAGGTTGGGCTGTAACTGGGAGAGGTTGGACTGTAGCTGGGGGAAGTCGGGCTGTAGCTGGGGGAAGTCGGGCTGTAGCTGGGAGATGTTGGGCTGTAGCTGGGCGATGTCGGGCTGTAGCTGGGCGAGGTGGGGCTGTAGCTGGGTGACGTCGGGCTGTAGCTGGGCGACGTCGGGCTGTAGCTGGGCGAAGTCGGGCTGTAGCTGGGAGATGTTGGGCTGTAGCTGGGCGACGTCGGGCTGTAGCTGGGCGACGTTGGGCTGTAACTTGGCGATGTCGGGCTGTAGTTGGGCGATGTCGGGCTGTAGCTGGGCGACGTCGGGCTGTAGCTGGGTGACGTGGGGCTGTAGCTGGGGCTCTGCGGGGTGTAGCCACCAGGTGAGCGTGGCTCGTAGGCGGGTGATGTCGGGCTGTAGCTGGGTGACATGGCGCCGCCTGCAGAGAAGACACAGCAGGGTGATGGGGGGGGGGTCCCCCAGACGGGTGTTCTGGGGTGTTGTGGGGTCTTGTAGGGGTGTTACAGGGTCTTGGGGGGCTCTGGGGGGTGCTGTGGGGGTGTTGTGGGAGTGTTGCGGGATCTTGTGGGGGTGTTGTGTGGCATTGTGGGGTGTTGTGTGGTGTTGGGGGAATGCTGTAGGGTGTTGGGTGTTTTGGGGGTGTTGTGGGGGGCATTGTAGGGCGTTTCAAAGGTCTTGGGAGGTGGTGTAGGGTCTTGTGGGGGTGTTGGTGTGTGGTAGTGTGTTGTTGGGGTGCTGTGGGGGGTCTCATAGGGCATTGTAAGGGGTTGTGGGGGGGTGTTTTGGGCATGTTGGAGTGTTGTGGGGCTTTGTAGGGGGTGGGGGGGTGTTGTCAGGTGGGGGGTTTTGTAGGGGGTTGTGGGGCGTTGGGGTGTTGTAGTGTGTTGTTGGGGGTGTTGTGGAGCGTTGTGGGGTGTTGCCGGGGGATCGCAGGGGTGTTGGGAACATCTTGTAGGGCGTCGTAGGGTGTTTTGGGGTGTTGGGGGGTGGTTTGGGGTATGTTGTAGGGTGTTGTGGGGGGATTGCAGGGGTGTTGGGGGGCATCGCAGGGGTGTTGGGGGCATCTTGTAGGAAGTTTTGGGGTGCTTGGGGTGTTTTGGGGTGTGTTTTGGGGTGTTGGGGGGATTGCAGGGGCATTGTAGGGCATCGGGGGTGTCTTGTAGGGCGCTGTAGTGTGTTTTGGGGTGCTGGGGGGGTTCTGGGGTGTGTTGCGGGGTGCTGTCGGGGGATTGCAGGCGCATCGTACGAGCATTGGGGGCATCCTGCAGGGCACTGTAGGGTGTTTCGGGGCGTTGCAGGGTGTTGGGGGTGTTTTGGGGTAGTTGGGCGTTGTTGGGGTGGTTGTGGGGGGATTGCAGGGGTGTTGGGGGCATCCTGTAGGACATTTTGGGGTGTTGGGGGTGTTTTGGGGGGATTGCAGGGGCATTGTAGGAGTGTTGGGGACATCTTACAAGGCGTTGTAGGGTGTTTTGGGGTGTTGGGGGATATTTCGGGGTGTGGGGGGTGTCTTGTAGGGTGTTTTGGGGTGCTGGGGGTGTTTCGGGGGTGTTGTTGGGGGGATCGCGGGGGCTTTGTAGAGCATTGGGGCGGCTTGTGAGGCGTTTGTAGGGTGTTTTGGGGTGTTGGGGGGTGTTTGGGGGTGTGTTGGGTGTTGTGGGGGGATTGCAGGGGTGTTGGGGGCATCTTGTAGGACGTTTTGGGGGTGCGGGGGGTGTTTTGGGGGTGTTGTGGGGATTGCAGGGGCATTGTAGAGCATCGGGGGCATCTTGCAAGACGTTGTAGGGTGTTTGGGGTGTTGGGGGGGTGGTTGGGGGTGTGGGGGTGTCTGGTAGGGTGTTTTGGGGTGCAGGGGGGGTGTTTCGGGGTGGTTGTTGGGGGGATCGCAGGGGCTTTGTAGAGCATTGGGGCGTCTTGTGAGGCGTTGTAGGGCGTTTTGGGGCATTGGAGGGGGTGTTTTGGGGTGCTGGGGGTTGTTTTGGGGTGCTGTACTCACCGGGGGAGGGGATGTAGGGGCTGGAGGGCCCGGGGGAGCCGGGGGAGCCGGGGGTGGGGGACCAGGCCGGGGAGTAGCCGGGGCTGAAGCCGCTGGCGTCGGAGGCGGCGCTGGGGGAGAAGCCGGCGCCCCCCGGGGTCATGCCGCTGCCTGGGGGGGGGGGTGTGTCAGAAATGGGGGGGGGGGGGATCAGGACCCCCAACAGCTCCCCCCCCCCCCCCCCCCAACTGCTCTAGGGACCCTAAAATGCCCCAGGGATCCCAACAGCCCCCTCCCGCACCCCAAACTGCCCCCTAGGGACCCAAATCTACCCCGAGGACACCCCCCCCATTTGCCTGCGGGACCCCAAATCTACCTCAGGGACCCCCCCCCCCCGCCATTTGCCCCCCATCCCAGTCTGCCCCAGGGACCCCAAATCTGCCCCTGGGACCCCCAAGAGCCCCCAAACTGCCCCGGAGAGCCCCGATCTGCCCCCGCCCCTATTCCTGGGACCCCAAATCTGCCCCGGGGACCCCCCAATTTCCCCTCTGGCCTACCCCAGGGACCCCCATTCTGGCCCAGAGCACCCCCCCAACAGCCCTCCAAGTCCACCTTAACAGCCCCCCTCAACCCCACCTCAGAGCCCCCACCCAAAACACCCCAGCCCTCCCCCCCACCCCCCAACAGCCCCCCCCAGCCTGCCTCAGAGACCCCCAATTTGCCCCCCTCCCCCCCCCCAAATCTACCCCAGTGACCCCAGGTCTGCCCCATGGCACCCCAACCCGCCCCCCCCCCCAGCCATCCCACCACCCCCCATTCTACCCCAGAGCCCTCCCCCCCAAACCCCTCTAACCCGCCCGAACCACCCCAGCCCCCCCCCCCCCCCCCCAACGCACCCACGCTGGGGGACCAGGCCCCGTAGGCGGGGGTGGCACCCTGGTTCCAGGGTGTCATGGCGGGGGACATCCCCCCCATGGGGCTGGGGGCCGACCCGAAGAACATCCCGGTGGCTGCGGAGAGAAGTTGGGGGGTGGGGGGGGACACGGGGGGATGGGGGGGGGGGAGGAGGCATTAGGGGACCCAAAGTGTCCGGGTCCCCGAGGGACCTCGGCATCTGGGTGTCCCCCCACTGCGGGGGACCCAGGTGTCTGGGTGTGTGTGTCCCCCCCCCCCTCCCCCCTCATCCCGAGGGGACCCGGGTGTCCGGGTGTGGCCCCCCAGGGACCCACGTGTCTGGGTGTGTGTGTCGTGTCCCCCCCCCCCCCCCCCGGCTCCGCCTGAGGGGACCCACGCATCTGGGTGTCCTCCCACACACCCCCCTAAGGGGACCTGGGTGTCCCCCCCCCCTGCTCCTCCTGAGGGGACCCAGACACCCGGGTGTCCCCCCCTTCGTTCCTCCCCGTGTCCGGGTGTCCCCTCACTTCTCCTGAGGGGACCCGGGTGTCCCCCCCCTCACTCCTCCCAAGGGGACCCACGCATCTGGGTGTCCCCCCCCCGCCCCCCCTAAGGGGACCTGGGTGTCCCCCCCCCAAGGGGACCCACGTGTCTGGGTGTCTCCCCACCCACCCACCCTAAGGGGACCCACGTGTCCCCCCGCGGCTCCTCCCGAGGGGACCCACGTGTCCGGGTGTCCCCCCCTCGCTCCTCCTGAGGGGACCCGGGTGTCCCCCCCCTCGCTCCTCCTGAGGGGACCCGGGTGTCCCCCCCCCACCCCCCCTAAGGGGACCTAGGTGTGTGTGTGTCCCCCCCCTCCTGAGGGGACCCACATGTCTGGGTGTCTCCCCACCCACCCACCCTAAGGGGACCCACGTGTCCCCCCTCCCGCCACCCCTAAGGAGACGTGGGTGTCCCCCCCCCCTCACTCCTCCTGAGGGGACCCAGGTGTCGTCGTCGTCCCCCCCCCCCCCCCAAGAGGACCCAGGTGTCGTCATCGTGTGTCCCCCCCTCACTCCTCCTGAGGGGACCCACGTGTCTGGGTGTCCCCCCTCCCGCCGCCCCTAAGGAGACGTGGGTGTCCCCCCCCCCCCCCCTACTCCTCCTGAGGGGACCCGGGTGTCCCCCCCCACCCCCCCTCAAGAGGACCCAGGTGTCCCCCCCTCGCTCCTCCCGAGGGGACCCATGCATCCAGGTGTCCCCCCCTGCCCCCCCTAAGGGGACCTGGGTGTGTCCCCCCCCTCTTCCCGAGGGGACCCACGTGTCCGGGTGTCCCCCCTCCCGCCGCCCCTAAGGGGACCTGGGTGTCCCCCCCCCTCACTCCTCCTGAGGGGACCCGGGTGTCCCCGTCCCCCCCCCCCTCCTCCTGAGGGGACCCGGGTGTCCCACCCCCACCCCCCCTAAGAGGACCCGGCTGTCCCCCCCTCGCTCCTCCCGAGGTGGCCGGGTGTTGGCAGCCACGTCGCCACCGCCATGAGTCTTCATCCCCCCCCCCCCCCCCCCCCCCTTCTTCCTCCCCGGGGGGGGGGGGGACACGGGAGAGGACGGACGGACACGGGACGCACACCTCAGCATCTGGGTGTCTCCCCACCCCCCGGGGGACCCCCCCCCCCGCCCCCCCCGGGACTTACGCCCCCCGACGCCCAGCCCCGGGAGGGCGCTGGGGATCTCCATGCCGTGTTTGCATTTCTCGGCGTCCAAGAGGAGATCGAAGCAGCCGGTGCCGGCGGGCGCCAGTTGCCCCAACATGATGTTCTCCGACACCCCCTTCATGGGGTCGCTCTCCCCGTGAGCCGCCGCCTCCATCAGCACATCCACCTGGGGGGGGGGGCACCCCCAAATTCAGGTTGAGGGGTTGGGCCACCCCCCCCCCCCCCCAAAACCTCCTCCCGTTCCCCCAAACCCTCCCAACAGCCCCAAACCCCGACTGTCAGCCCCCCCTCGAACTCCAATACCCTCCAAAACCCCCCCAATACCCCCCAAAATCCCAAACTCCTCCAATACCCCCCAAAATCCCTCCAATACCTCTCCAAAACCCTCCAAACCCCCCCAAAATCCCTCCACTACCCCCCAATACCCCCCAAAACCCCTCCAATACCCCCAAACTCCTCCAATATCCCCCAAAACCCAATACCCCCCCAAAATCCCTCCAATACCCCTCCAAAATCCCTCCACTACCCCCCAAAACCCCCAAACTCCTCCAATATCCCCCAAAACCCAATACCCCCCCAAAATCCCTCCAATACCCCCCAAAACCCCTCCAATACCCCTCCAAAATCCCTCCACTACCCCCCAATACCCCTCCAATACCCCCAAAACCCCCAAACTCCTCCAATACCCCCCAAACCCCCCTAATACCCCCAAAACCCAATAACCCCCCCAAAATTCCTCCAATACCCCCCAAAATCCCTCCACTACTCCCCCAAAACTCCTCCAATACCCCCAAACCCCATTTTCAGCCCCTCCAACACCCCTAAACCCCTCCCAACAACCCCCAAAACTCATTTCCAGCCCCCCCCAAGCCCTCCCACGCCCCCAAATCCCCCTCCCAGCCCCCCTCCAGCCCCCCAAACCCCTTCCACGCCCCCTAAAACCCTCATCCCAGCCCCCCAAACCCCCTCCCAGCCCCCCTCCAGCCCCCGCAAAGCCCTCCCACGCCCCCAAATCCCCCTCCCAGCCCCCCTCCAGCCCCCCCAAAGCCCTCCCACGCCCCCAAATCCCCCTCCCAGCCCCCCCTCCAACACCCCTAAACCCCCATTTCCCGCCCCCCCAACCCTCCAAAAGTCCCAACCCCCCCTCCCAGCCCCCCAAGTCTCCCTCCCAGCACCCCAAACCCCCATTTCCAGCCCCCCCCCCCCCCCCCCCCAAACCCCTCCAACACCCTCCAACCCCTCTCCCGGTCCCGTCCCCCGTCCCCGTCCCCCCCCAACCCCCATTTTGTCCACCCACCGTCTCCTCGAAGGAGCATTTCATGAGGGGCCCGGTGTCCTGGCGGTTGACGCCGTGACGGGTGATGGCCATCAGGTGCCCGCGGGAGGTCATGGTGTCACACAGCAGGGCCAGGTGACGGTAGTTGACGTAGGAACCGTCGAAGGAGATGACGTGGTAGAGCTCCCGCTCCAGCGCCTTCCGCACCGCCTCGATCCCCAGCACCTGCGGGACAGGCGGACGACGACGGCTGTTGAGGACCCAGGCGGCCGGGAAACCCACCACCCAGGTGCCTGGGAACCTCGGGGACTCGGATGTCCATCGAACCCCACCACCCAGGGACCCAGGCACCCACAGGACCCCACCACCTCGGGACCCTGGCACCCACGAACCCAGGCACCCGGGCACCCCACCACCCGGGGACCCCGGGACCCAGGCACCCCACCCCGGGACCCAGGCACCCACGGACCCAGGTGTCTGGGCACCCAGGGACCCAGGCACCCCACCGCCCCGGGACCCAGGCACCCTACCACCCCAGGACCCCGGCACCCAGGCACCCCACCGCCCCGGGACCCAGGCACCCTGTGACCCCGTGACCCCACCACCCCGTGACCCAGGGACCCAGGCACCCCACCGCCCCGTGACCCAGGGACCCCACCACCCCGTGACCCAGGGACCCAGGCACCCCACTGCCCTGGGACCCTGGGACCCAGGGACCCCACCGCCCCGGGACCCAGGCACCCACAGGCACCCCACCACCCCAGGACCCAGGCACCCCACCACGCTGGGACCCCGGCACCCAGGCACCCCACCGCCCCAAGACCCAGGCACCCCAGGACCCCACCACCCCGTGACCCAGGGACCCATGGACCCCACCGCCCCGGGACCCAGGCACCCACAGACCCCACTGCCCCGGGACCCAGGCACCCAGGGACCCCATTGCCCCGGGACCCAGGCACCCCACCACCCCAGGACCCAGGCACCCCACCACGCTCGGACCCCGGCACCCAGGGACCCCACCACGCTGGGACCCAGGCACCCCACCGCCCCGGGACCCAGGCACCCAGGGACCCTATTGCCCCGGCACCCAGGCACCCCCACCACGCTCAGACCCCGGCACCCATGGACCCCACCGCCCCGGGACCCAGGCACCCCGGCACCCCACCACCCTGGCACCCCACCGCCCCGGGACCCAGGCACCCCGGCACCCATGGACCCCACTGTCCCGGGACCCAGGGACCCCACCACCCCATGGCCCCACCACCCTGTGACCCAGGCACCCCACCGCCCCGGGACCCAGGCACCCCACCGCCCAGGGACCCCACCGCCCCCGGGACCCAGGCACCCCGGCACCCCACTGCCCCAGGACCCAGGCACCCCGGCACCCCGTGACCCCACTGCCCCAGGACCCAGGGACCCATGGACCCCACCGCCCCGGGACCCAGGCACCCCGTGACCCCACTGCCCCAGGGACCCATGGACCCCACCGCCCCGGGACCCAGGGACCCCGGCACCCCACCGCCCCGGGACCCAGGCACCCCGTGACCCCACTGCCCCAGGACCCAGGGACCCAGGGACCCCACCGCCCCGGGACCCAGGCACCCCGGCACCCCACTGCCCCGGGACCCAGGGACCCATGGACCCCACCGCCCCGGGACCCAGGCACCCCGGCACCCCACCGCCCCGGGACCCAGGCACCCCGGCACCCCACCGCCCCGCCCCGCGCCCGACTGACGGTGAAGATCTCGACGATGTCGTTGGAGGTGGTGCGCACGGGGTCCACGTCCTTCTCGCTCAGCACCCGCATGAGGCTGACGCCGTCCGTCTCCAGGATCCATTCCTGGAGAGCCTTGAACTCCCCGTCCTCCGTGATGATGATCTTCTTCTTGTTGTCCGTCTGCGGTAGGTGCATGTACACCTGGGGGAGAGGGGGAGAGCGGCACCCATGGGTGCTCCGCGGGTGGCTGGGGGGGCGGGGGGGGGAACGGACACACGCCCCGGACAGCCCACGGACCTTCAAACGTATCTACAAGTATCACCACGGGCACCCTGGGTCTCCTAAACGTGCGCACGGATAAGGCCGTGTGCTCCCCAGGATCCACCAGGAACCTGGGCACCCACTTGAGCACCCATGGGTGCTACCCAGCTGCCTGGGGGGGACACCCTGGGCACCCAGAGACCTTCACGCGTGTCCACGAGTATCACCAGGGGCACCCTGGACCTCCTGAAGGTCACCGTGGAAAACTTCCAAGTGCTCCCCAGGGTCCACCACGAACCTGGGCACCCACTTGAGCACCCATGGGTGCTACCCAGCTGCCTGGGGGGGACACCCTGGGCACCCAGAGACCTTCACGTGTGTCCACGAGTATCACCGGGGGCACCCTGGACCTCCTGAAGGTCACCGTGGAAAACTTCCAAGTGCTCCTCGAGGTCCACCAGGAACCTGGGCACCCACTTGAGCACCCATGGGTGCCGCCTGGGCACCTGGGGGGACGCTCCAGGCAGCCAGGGACCTTCTTAGATGCCTACAGGTGTCATCGTGGGTGTCCCTGCCCTCCCAGAGTTCTCCATGGGGAGCTCCACGTGTTCCTCAGGACCCACGGCACCCCCCTGAGCACCCATGGGTGCCCCCCTGTCTCCGTGTCCCCCCCCACCTTGCTGATCTGCTCGATGCCCTGCAGCGTCATGTCCGTCAGCATGTTGGACTCGATGCAGCGCAAGAAGACGTCGTCATCCATCTTGTCCACCACCTCCTCCTCCTGGGGACACCGAGGGGGGCGGGGGGGGGGGGGGGGGGTACGTGTGTGACACCCAAGCCCGTGTCGCGTCCCCACCGCCACCACCCACGGGTGCCACCGTCCCCGTCCCCACCTCCTGCATCTTGTTCTCGTCGCTGTTCATGATGCGGATCCGCAGCACCAGCTTCTCCGCGTTGTCATCGTTGAAGATGCAGTTGAGGTCGTCCCCAAAGCCTGGGAGGGGCCGGGGACGGGACACACACACACGACACGGGGGTGGCACCCTGGTCACCACCCCACCCTGACGGCCACCCAAAGGACCTCCATGCTCACCCAGGAACCCCCAGAGCTCCCCGAGGCACCCCAAAGGACCTCCATGCTCACCCAGGACTCCCCCTCCCCAAAGCTCACTATGGAGTGTGGTGGGTTCACCCAGGACCCCCAAAAGTCTTCCCTAGGACCCCCCGAAAGGTCCCCAAAGTCTTCTCTAGTGCTCTCCATGCTCACCCAGGACCCCCCCAAAAGCCCCTCAGATACCCTCAGCGCTCACCCGAGACCCCCCCCCCCCCCCCAAAGGCCCTCCAGGACCCCCCAAGTCTTCCCTAGTGCCCTCAAGGTTCACCCAGGACCGCCCAAAAACCCATGAGACGCCCTCCGTGCTCACCCAGGACCCCCCAAAAACCCTCCATGCTCACCCAGGACCCCCCCAAAAGCCCCTCAGATGCCCTCAGCGCTCACCTGAGCCCCTCCCAAAGGCCCTCCAGGACCCCCCAAGTCTTCCCTAGTGCCCTCAAGGCTCACCCAGGACCCCCCAAAAACCCCCCACCAGACGCCCTCAAGGCTCACCCAGGACCCCCCAAAAACCCTCAAGGCTCACCCAGGACCCCCCAAAGGCCCCTCAGATACCCTCAATACTCACCCAAGATCCCCCTAAAGGCCCTCCAGGACCCCCAAGTCTTCCCTAGTGCCCTCAAGGCTCACCCAGGACCCCCCAGAGGCCCCTCAAGATCCCCCAAAAGCCCCTCAGGACCCTCCGAAGCCTCCCCAGATGCCCTCAACATTCACCTCGGACTCCCCAAAGACACCCCCCCCCCCCCCAGGACCGCCAAGGCTTCCTCAACGCCCTCAATGCTCACCCAGGTCCCCCCAGATGCCCTCAATGCTCACCCAGGACCACCCACCCCACCCCCCCACCCCCCGAAGTCCCCGTCCCCCCAACGTGCTCCCTGGACCCACCAGCATTGATCTTCTCGGCGATCTGCTCCATGGTGAGCTTGCGGTCGGTCATGTGCTTGCGGTCGAGCTCGACGCGAAGCAGCCAGGGCGAGATGCGGCTGACGTCAAAGTCGGGCATCTCGTAGTAGACGTTGACCCATTCCTGGTCCTCGGCCACCACCGTGCTCTGAGGGTTGGGGTCGTAGTAGATGGCGGTGTTGGCCGTCACCTTCCGCAGCGTGGTGTGCTCCAGGCGGCACAAGATGTCCTGGGGGTGGGGTGGGGTGTGTGAGAGACGGTGTCAGCCCGGGGACGGCACGGGGAGGTGGGAGATGACGTGGGGACCCAGGGATGGAGGACACGGGCGACACGAGAGGTGACATGGGGACCCAGGGATGGAGGACATGGGAGATGACACAGGGACTCGGAGGTGGAGGACATGGGGACGTGGGAGATGGCATGGAGATCCAGGGATGGAGGACACGGGCATGACACGGAGGACACGAGAGGTGACACGGAGATCCAGGGATGGAGGACACGGGCATGACATGGAGGACACGAGAGGTGACATAGGGATCCAGGGATGGAGGACATGGGCATGACATGGAGGACATGGGAGATGACACAGGAACTCGGAGGTGGAGGACATGGGGACCCAGGGATGGAGGACACGGGCATGACACGGAGGACACAAGAGGTGACACGGAGATCCAGGGATGGAGGACACGGGCATGACACGGAGGACACAAGAGGTGACATGGGGATCCAGGGATGGAGGACACGGGTATGACACGGAGGACACGAGAGGTGACACGGAGATCCAGGGATGGAGGACACGGGCATGACATGGAGGACACAAGAGGTGACACGGAGATCCAGGGATGGAGGACACGGGCATGACACGAGAGGTGACACGGGGATCCAGGGATGGAGAACATGGGCATGACACGGAGGACATGGGAGATGACACAGGGACTCGGAGGTGGAGGACATGGGGACCCAGGGATGGAGGACACGGGCATGACACGGAGGACACGAGAGGTGACATGGGGACCCAGGGATGGAGAACATGGGGATGGCACGGAGGACATGGGGACGTGGGAGATGGCACAGGGACCACCACAGGGCCACGAGATCATGAAGCCATGGGGCCACCACAGCACTGTGAGGGGGGACAGTGGCGAGATGAAGCCATGGGGACACAGATCCACGGGGCCACCACGGGGCGACGTGGACACAGAGGGGACACAAAGCCATGGGGCCACCACGGGGCTGTGTGGACATGGCAGGGGACACTGATCCACGGGGCCACCACAGGGCTACATGGACACAGAGGGGACACAGATCCACAGGGCCACCACGGGAAGATGAAGCCATGGGGCCACCCCGGGGCCGTGTGGCCACCCCGGAGCTGCGGGGCCACCCCGGGACAGGACCTCCACTTCAACGCAGGACAAGGGAACCACAGGACCCGGGTTCTTGGCTGCTCCCCCTCATCCATGACCGTCCCAGGTCCCCCGTCCCCGCGGCGTCCCCCGTCCCCATGGCGTCCCCCGTCCCCGCGGCGTCCCCACCTTGGCCCGTTCGGCATCGCGGGCGCTCTGGCCCAGGAGGAAGACGGTGAGCGAAGGTGTCTTGGGCTTCTTGGAGATGTTGATGAGTTCCTTCAGGCGGGGGACGCCCAGGGTGACGTTCTTGGCCGAGACCCCGGCGTAGTGGAAGGTGTTGAGGGTCATCTGGGTGGCTGGTTCTCCCAGCGACTGGGCTGCCAGCGCCCCCACCATCTCCCCGGGGTGCGCCTGGAGGAAGAGGGGGGTGGGGTGGGGGGTGGGGTGTGAAGGGGTGTCGGGGTGGGGAGGCACCCCCAAAAAAACCATCCCAGAGCTGGACCCGAAGCCCTCCTAGATGTGGCTCCAAGAACGTCCCAGATCCGGACTCAAAACTGTCCCAAATCTGGACCAAAAAATTTTCCCGAATCTGGTCCCCACCCCACCCCCGATCTGACTCCATCTCCCCGAGGGGACACGGGGTCTCGGGGGGGGGGGGACGGGACCCCCAAACCACCCCCAGGTCTGGACCCAAACCCCTCCGAGATGTGGCTCCAAGAGCATCTCAACTCAAAATTGCCCCGTCTCAGCCCCCAAAGCCCCATATCGGCCCCCTAAAAACCCTCGCGTGGTTCCCCCCCCGATACCCGGATCAGCCCCTGAACCCCCCGAAAATTTCACCCCCAGACCTCTGGACCTGCTCCCCCATCCTCCCCCACTCACGATGGCCTGGTTGAACTTGGACTCGATCTCCCCCAGGAACCCCCCGATCTGACCCCCAAACCCCCAGATCTCACCCCAGACCCGCCCCCCGCCCCCCCACTCACGATGGCCTGGTTGAACTTGGACTCGATCTCCCCAGGAGCCAGTCGAAGGCCTCCCAGGAACCCCCAGATCTCACCCCAAACCCCCAGATCTGACCCCAGACCCGCCCCCCGCCCCCCCACTCACGATGGCCTGGTTGAACTTGGACTCGATCTCCCCCAGGAACCCCCAGATCTCACCCCAAACCCCCAGATCTCACCCCAACCCCCCGATCTGACCCCCAAACCTCCAGATCTCACCCCAGACCCGCCCCCCGCCCCCCCACTCACGATGGCCTGGTTGAACTTGGACTCGATCTCCCCCAGGAGCCAGTCGAAGGCACCCTGGGAACCCCCAGATCTGACCCCCAAACCCCCAGATCTCACCCCAAACCCCCAGATCTGACCCCCAAACCCCCAGATCTCACCCCCAAACCCCCAGATCTCACCCCAGACCCGCCCCCCGCCCCCCCACTCACGATGGCCTGGTTGAACTTGGACTCGATCTCCCCCAGGAGCCAGTCGAAGGCCTCCCAGGAACCCCCAGATCTGACCCCCAAACCCCCAGATCTCACCCCAAACCCCCAGATCTGACCCCCAAACCCCCAGATCTCACCCCCAAACCCCCAGATCTCACCCCCAAACCCGCCCCCCGCCCCCCCACTCACGATGGCCTGGTTGAACTTGGACTCGATCTCCCCCAGGAACCCCCAGATCTCACCCCAAACCCCCAGATCTCACCCCAACCCCCCAGATCTCACCCCTAAACCCCCAGATCTCACCCCCAAACCCCCAGATCTCACCCCAGACCCGCCCCCCGCCCCCCCACTCACGATGGCCTGGTTGAACTTGGACTCGATCTCCCCCAGGAGCCAGTCGAAGGCACCCTGGGAACCCCCAGATCTGACCCCCAAGCCCCCAGATCTCACCCCAAACCCCCAGATCTGACCCCCAAACCCCCAGATCTCACCCCAAACCCCCAGATCTGACCCCAGACCCGCCCCCCGCCCCCCCACTCACGATGGCCTGGTTGAACTTGGACTCGATCTCCCCCAGGAGCCAGTCGAAGGCACCCTGGGAACCCCCAGATCTGACCCCTAAACCCCCACGTCTCACCCCAACCCCCCGATCTGACCCCCAAACCTCCAGATCTCACCCCAGACCCGCCCCCCGCCCCCCCACTCACGATGGCCTGGTTGAACTTGGACTCGATCTCCCCCAGGAACCCCCAGATCTCACCCCAAACCCCCAGATCTCACCCCTAAACCCCCAGATCTCACCCCCAAACCCCCAGATCTCACCCCCAAACCCCCAGATCTCACCCCAGACCCGCCCCCCGCCCCCCCACTCACGATGGCCTGGTTGAACTTGGACTCGATCTCCCCCAGGAGCCAGTCGAAGGCACCCTGGGAACCCCCAGATCTGACCCCCAAACCCCCAGATCTCACCCCAAACCCCCAGATCTGACCCCCAAACCCCCAGATCTCACCCCCAAACCCCCAGATCTCACCCCAGACCCGCCCCCCGCCCCCCCACTCACGATGGCCTGGTTGAACTTGGACTCTATCTCCCCCAGGAGCCAGTCGAAGGCCTCCCAGGAACCCCCAGATCTCACCCCAAACCCCCAGATCTCACCCCAAACCCCCAGATCTGACCCCCAAACCCCCAGATCTCACCCCAAACCCCCAGATCTGACCCCAGACCCGCCCCCCGCCCCCCCACTCACGATGGCCTGGTTGAACTTGGACTCGATCTCCCCCAGGAGCCAGTCGAAGGCACCCTGGGAACCCCCAGATCTGACCCCTAAACCCCCACGTCTCACCCCAACCCCCCGATCTGACCCCCAAACCTCCAGATCTCACCCCAGACCCGCCCCCCGCCCCCCCACTCACGATGGCCTGGTTGAACTTGGACTCGATCTCCCCCAGGAACCCCCAGATCTCACCCCAAACCCCCAGATCTCACCCCAACCCCCCAGATCTCACCCCTAAACCCCCAGATCTCACCCCCAAACCCCCAGATCTCACCCCAGACCCGCCCCCCGCCCCCCCACTCACGATGGCCTGGTTGAACTTGGACTCGATCTCCCCCAGGAGCCAGTCGAAGGCACCCTGGGAACCCCCAGATCTGACCCCCAAACCCCCAGATCTCACCCCAAACCCCCAGATCTGACCCCCAAACCCCCAGATCTCACCCCCAAACCCCCAGATCTCACCCCAGACCCGCCCCCCGCCCCCCCACTCACGATGGCCTGGTTGAACTTGGACTCTATCTCCCCCAGGAGCCAGTCGAAGGCCTCCCAGGAACCCCCAGATCTCACCCCAAACCCCCAGATCTGACCCCCAAACCCCCAGATCTCACCCCAAACCCCCAGATCTGACCCCAGACCCGCCCCCCGCCCCCCCACTCACGATGGCCTGGTTGAACTTGGACTCGATCTCCCCCAGGAGCCAGTCGAAGGCACCCTGGGAACCCCCAGATCTGACCCCTAAACCCCCACGTCTCACCCCAACCCCCCGATCTGACCCCCAAACCTCCAGATCTCACCCCAGACCCGCCCCCCGCCCCCCCACTCACGATGGCCTGGTTGAACTTGGACTCGATCTCCCCCAGGAACCCCCAGATCTCACCCCAAACCCCCAGATCTCACCCCAACCCCCCAGATCTCACCCCTAAACCCCCAGATCTCACCCCCAAACCCCCAGATCTCACCCCAGACCCGCCCCCCGCCCCCCCACTCACGATGGCCTGGTTGAACTTGGACTCGATCTCCCCCAGGAGCCAGTCGAAGGCCTCCCCGCTGAGGCGGAACTCCTCCACCATGCGCCGGCTGCAGAGGGTGGAGCGGAGGTGGATGTTGAAGAGCAGCGTGGCGTTCTCCTGCGCCTGCCGGCTCAGCGGGTCGTCCCCGTTCACGATCACCAGCTTGCGGCTCAGCTCCTTCACCCCTGATGGAAATTGGGGGGGGGGGGGGGGGGGGGAGGTTTGGGGGGGGCGCTGTGAGGTTTTTTGGGGGGGGGGGGCGGGGGCACGGGGCAGGCGGAAGGTTCTCGGGGGTCCCCAAGTCCCACGGCATCTTCGTGGGACGCCTCAAGTCTCCCAGAATCTTCTTGGGAGGTCCTGTGTGGCCACCCCCCCCCCCCCCCGGCGCCTTCTGGGGGCTCGTGGGGTCCCCCCAACACCTTCCTGGGGGTTATTGGGGTCCTCCAAGTCCCCCGGCACCTTCCTGGGGGTCCTGGACATGTCACAGCACCTTCTTGGGGGTTACTGGGGTCCCTCCAAGTCCCCCAGCACCTTCTTGGGGCTTATTGGGGTCCTCCAAGTCCCCCAGAACATTTGTGCGGGTCCCACACGTGTCACAGCACCTTCCTGGGGGTTACTGGGGTCCCTCCAAGTCCCCCAGCTCCTTCTTGGGGCTCACTGGGGTCCTCCAAGTCCCCCAGAACATTTGTGGGGGTCCCACACGTGTCGCAGCACCTTCTTGGGGGTTATTGGGGTCCTACGTGTCCCCCAGCTCCTTCTTGGGGCTCACTGGGATCCTCAAGTCCCCCAGAACCTTCTTGGGGGTCCTCAAGTCCCCCAGCACCTTTGTGGGGGTCCTGCACATGTCACAGCACCTTCCTGGGGGTTATTGGGGTCCCTCCAAGTCCCCCAGCACCTTCTTGGGGCTTATTGGGGTCCTCCAAGTCCCCCAGAACATTTGTGGGGGTCCCACACGTGTCGCAGCACCTTCCTGGGGGTTACTGGGGTCCTCCAAGTCCCCCAGCTCCTTCTTGGGGCTCACTGGGGTCCTCCAAGTCCCCCAGAACATTTGTGGGGGTCCCACACGTGTCGCAGCACCTTCTTGGGGGTTATTGGGGTCCTACGTGTCCCCCAGCTCCTTCTTGGGGCTCACTGGGGTCCTCAAGTCCCCCAGAACCTTCTTGGGGGTCCTCAAGTCCCCCAGCACCTTTGTGGGGGTCCTGCACATGTCACAGCACCTTCCTGGGGGTTATTGGGGTCCCTCCAAGTCCCCCAGCACCTTCTTGGGGCTTATTGGGGTCCTCCAAGTCCCCCAGAACATTTGTGGGGGTCCCACACGTGTCGCAGCACCTTCCTGGGGGTTACTGGGGTCCTCCAAGTCCCCTGGCACCTTCTTGGGGCTCATTTGGGTCCTCAAGTCCCCCAGAACCTTCGTGGGGGTCCTCCAAGTCCCCCAGGACCTTCCTGGGGGTCACTGGGGTCCCTCCAAGTCCCCTGGTACCTTCCTGGGGGTTCTTCAAGCCCCCCCCAGCACCTTCCTGGGGGTTATTGGGGTTCTCCAAGTCCCCCTGCACCTTCCTGGGGGTCCTGCACATGTCACAGCACCTTCTTGGGGGTTATTGGGGTCCTCAAGTCCCCCAGAACCTTCTTGGGGCTCACTGGGGTCCTCGAGTCCCCCAGAACATTTGTGGGGGTCCCACACGTGTCACAGCACCTTCTTGGGGGTTATTGGGGTCCTACGTGTCCCCCAGCACCTTCTTGGGGCTCACTGGGATCCTCACGTCCCCCAGAACCTTCGTGGGGGTCCTCAAGTCCCCCAGCACCTTCCTGGGGGTCCTACGTGTCCCCCAGCACCTTCTTGGGGCTCACTGGGGTCCTTGAGTCCCCCAGAACTTTCCTGGGGGATGTTGGGGTCCTCCAAGTCCCCCCGGCACCTTCCTGGGGGTCACTGGGGTCCTCAAGTCCCCCAGAACCTTCCTGGGGGTCACTGGGGTCCTCAAGTCCCCCAAAACCTTCCTGGGGGTCCTCAAGTCTCCCGGTACCTTCCTGGGGACCGTGGTGGGTGCCTGAAAATCCCCTAAAACCTTCTGAAGGGGTCCCGGGGGTCCCCAGATCCCCCGGCACCCTCCTGGGGATCCCGGGGGTCCCCGCAGCGCCCCCCTCCCCCCCAAACTTACCCTCCACCACCTTGACGGGGTGCAGGTCGGAGGGGAGGCGCGAGTTGATGTGGAAAATCTTCTGGGCGTTCCAGATCATCCGCAGCAGGTTACAGGGGAGCACGACCTGAGGGGGGAGCAGAAACGGGGGGTCAGCACCCCAAAATGGGGGTCAGCACCCCAAAACGGGGGTGCCAGGACCCCCAAATGGGGGCCACAGGGGGATCTGCACCCTAAAAAGCCTGGGCTACCACCCAAAACCAGGGGTATCGAGAGTCCGCGCCCCCAAAGCAGGGCTACAGGGGGGGCCCGCACCCTGAAATGGGGGGTCAGCACCCCAAGTTAGGGGTCAGCACCCCAAAATCAGGGCCGCAGGGGGATCTGCGCCCTGAAAAGCCTGGGCTAGCACCCAAAAATAGGGGTATCGAGGGTCTGCACCCCCAAAGCAGGGCTACAGGGGGGGTCCCGCGCCCTGAAATGGGGGGTCAGCACCCCAAGTTAGGGGTCAGCACCCCAAAATGGGGGCCAGCACCCCAAAATCAGGGCCGCAGGGGGATCTGCGCCCTGAAAAGCCTGGGCTAGCACCCAAAAATAGGGGTATCGAGGGTCTGCACCCCCAAAGCAGGGCTATGGGGGGGCCCCGTGCCCTGAAATGGGGGTCAGCACCCCAAGTTAGGGGTCAGCACCCCAAAATCGGGGCTGTGGTAGGTGAACATACTCAAGAAAAGGGAGATTTTGGGCTGGTTTCCCCAAATTTGGGCCACCGAGGGTGCCAGCACCCCAAAAAGGGGGACCAGGAGCAGGGGCAGCACCCCAGAAAGGGCAGCTACAAGTTAAAGGGGGAGTGTAGGTCTTCCTGCTACACCCCAAAAGGGAGGCCAGGAGGGGTGGGCAGCACCCCAAAAAGGGCACCTGCAAAGAAGGGGGGGGGTGTCACAGCTTCCTACTACACCCCAAAAAGGGGCCGGGGGGGCAGCACCCCAAAAAGAGCACCCGCAAAGAAAGGGAGGGTTCACTGCTTCCTACTACACCCAAAAAGGGGCTGGGAGGGGTGGGCAGCACCCCAAAAAGGGCACCTGTAAGGCAAGGGGGGGTTCACAGCTTCCTACTACACCCCAAAATAGGGGCCGGGGGGGGCAGCACCCCAAAAAGAGCACCCGCAAAGAAAGGGGGGGGTCACAGCTTCCTACTACACCCCAAAAAAGGGGCTGGGGGGGGCAGCACCCCAAAAAGGGCACCCGTAAGGCAAGGGGAGGGATTCACAGCTTCTTGCTACACCCCAAAAAAGGGGCCAGGAGGGGGGGCAGCACCCCAAAAAAGGCACGTGCAAAGAAAGGGGGGGTTCACAGCTTCCTACTACACCCTAAAAAGGGGGGGCCGGAGCAGGGGCAGCACCCCAACTCAGGGGCGACGACCGGTCGTGCACCCAACATCCCCAAAAAGGGAGCGGTGGCACCAACCGGGGGACGTCCCCACGGGGGTGCCGGGATCGGGGCGTGGGTGGTTCTTGGGGGGGGGGTTGAGGGGTACCCCCCAGAGCGGGGCGGGGGGGGGGGGTTCACCTTGCTGTCGCCGGTGGGGAAGATGACCCGCAGGACCTCGCGGTCCTCCCGCATCTTCTCGAACTCGCGCTCGAGCTCGTTCTGGATGTGGGCGTTGGAGAGGATGTCCTTGACCAGCTCCTCCTGCAGCGTCCGCCGCAGGGCCCGCTCGTTGGTGTAGTCGAACTTGAACCTGGGGCGAGGACACAACAGACACGGTAAATGGCGGGGGGACGGGGACACAAGGGACGGGGAGGGGGACACACACCGGTGACAGGGAGAAGACACTTGGGGGGGGGGGGAAGAGGGGGGAAAAGCAGCTTGGGGACATCAACATGGGACCCACGTTGGGGAGGAGCGGCTTGGGGACACCAACGTGGGCCCCAAATCGGGGGGGAGCGGCTTGGGGACACCAACATGGGTCCCAGTTGAGCAGGAGAAGCTTGGGGACACCAACGTGGGCCCCAAATCGGGGGGGGAGCGGCTTGGGGACACCAACATGGGTCCCAAATTGGGGGGGAGTGGCTTGGGGACACCAACGTGGGCTCCCAGTTGGGCAGGAGAAGCTTGGGGACACCAACGTGGGCCCCAAATCGGGGGGGGAGCGGCTTGGGGACACCAACATGGGCCCCAAATTGGGGGGGAGCGGCTTGGGGACACCAATGTGGGCTCCCAGTTGGGCAGGAGAAGCTTGGGGACACCAACGTGGGCCCCAAATCGGGGGGGAGTGGCTTGGGGACGCCAACATGGGCTCCCAGTTGGGCAGGAGAAGCTTGGGGACACCAACGTGGGCCCCAAATCCGGGGGGAGAGGCTTGGGGACACCAACGTGGGCCCCAAATCGGGGGGGAGTGGCTTGGGGACGCCAACATGGGCTCCCAGTTGGGCAGGAGCAGCTTGGGGACACCAATATGGCTCCCACTTTGAAGAGGAGCAGCTTGGGGACATCAAAACACACCCAGCTCTGCAGAGGAGCAGCTTGGGGACACCAAGATGTGACCCACGTCAAAGAAGAGCAGCTTGGGGACACAAACGTGAGCTCCGAGTCGGGCAGGAGCAGCTTGGGGACCCCAAAACACGCCCATCTCTGTGAAGGAGCAGCCTGGGGACACCAACGTGGGTCCCACTTTGGGAAGGAGCAGTTTGGGGACATCAACATGGGTCCAGCTTTCGGAAGGAGCAGACTGGGGACACCAATATGGGTCCCACTTTGGTGAGGAGCAACTTGAGGACATCAAAATACACCCAAGTCTGTGGAGGAGCAGCTTGGGGACACCAACGTGGGCCCCAATTTGGGGAGGAGCAGCCTGAGGTCCCCGAGATGGGTCCAGCTCTTGGAAGGAGCAGCCTGGGGACCCCGAGATGGGTCCCAGATCTTGCAAGGAGCAGCCTGGGGACCCCAAGATGGGTCCAGCTCTTGCAAGGAGCAGCCTGGGGACCCCGAGATGGGTCCCAGCTCTTGCAAGGAGCAGCCTGGGGACCCCGAGATGGGCTCAGCTCTTGGAAGGAGCAGCCTGGGGACCCCGAGATGGGTCCCAGCTCTTGCAAGGAGCAGCCTGGGGACCCCGAGATGGGTCCCAGCTCTTGGAAGGAGCAGCCTGGGGACCCCGAGATGGGTCCAGCTCTAGGGCAGCAGGCTGCTGGCACCCCCCAGGACCGCACCCTGTTCTGGGACATCCCCCCCACCCCCCCAAAAAAAAACAACCCCCAAACGCTTCCCGCTGCAGGCGGGGGGGGGGCCCCCCTCACTTCTTCTCGAAGGCCTTGTTGGAGGGCTTGAGGGTGGCCAGGTTCTGGAACTCGACGCTCTCGCCCGCCAGCCCGTCCTCCCCGTAGCGCAGCTGCACCACCTGGTTGATGGAGTTACGGACCGTCGCGTCGTACTTCACCATCACCGACTCCATCGACTTGATCAGCCGCCGCTGGATGTACCCTGCGAGGGGGACGGGGGGGACACGTCGTCACCCCTGGGGCTGGGGGTCCTGAAGGGCTTTGGGAGGGTCCCCAGGAGGCATCTGGGGAGGGGTTGGGGGTCCTGGAGGACTCCAGGGGGGCCCAGGAGGCATCTGGGGAGGGTTTGGGGGTCCTGGAGGACTCCAGGGGGGCCCAGGAGGCATCTGGGGAGGGTTTGGGGGTCCCTGGGTGGCTCCAGAGAAGAAACACAGGGACACAGGGATCACTGGGGGGAACAGATGGGGCAACGGCAGGATCTGGGGAGGGGTTGGGGGTCCTGGAGGACTCCAGGGGGGCCCAGGAGGCATCTGGGGAGGGGTTAGGGGTCCCTAGGTGGCTCCAGAGAGGAAAAGCGGGGACACAGGGATCTCTGGGGGGAACAGATGGGGCAATGGCGGGATCTGGGGAGGAGTTGGGGGTCCGGGAGGGCTTCAGAGGGGCCCAGGAGGCATCTGGGGAGGGTTTGGGGGTCCCTGGGTGGCTCCAGAGAAGAAACGCGGGGACACAGGGATCGCTGGGGGGAACAGATGGGGCAACAGCGGGATCTGGGGAGGGGTTGGGGGTCATGGAGGACTTTGGGGGGTCCCCAGGGGGCATGTGGGGAGGGTTTGGGGGTCCCCAGAGGAAAGGTGGGGACAAGAGGAACCCTAGGAAAGGTCTGAGAGTCCCTGGGGGGTATCTGGGGGGAACAGATGGGGCAACGGCGGGATCTGGGGAGGGGTTGGGGGTCTGGGAGGGCTTCAGGGGGGCCCAGGAGGCATCTGGAGAGGATTTGGGGGTCCCTGAGTGGCTCCAGAGAGGAAAAGCGGGGACACAGCGATCTCTGGGGGGAACAGATGGGGCAACGGCGGGATCTGGGGAGGGGTTGGGGGTCTGGGAGGGCTTCAGGGGGGCCCAGGAGGCATCCGGGGAGGGGTTAGGGGTCCCTGGGTGGCTCCAGAGAGGAAAAGCGGGGACACAGGGATCACTGGGGGGAACAGATGGGGCAACGGCGGGATCTGGGGAGGAGTTGGGGGTCCTGGAGGACTCCAGGGGGGCCCAGGAGGCATCCGGGGAGGGGTTAGGGGTCCCTGGGTGGCTCCAGAGAGGAAAAGCGGGGACACAGGGATCTCTGGGGGGAACAGATGGGGCAACGGCGGGATCTGGGGAGGAGTTGGGGGTCCTGGAGGACTCCAGGGGGGCCCAGGAGGCATCTGGGGAGGGTTTGGGGGTCCCTGGGTGGCTCCAGAGAGGAAAAGCGGGGCCACAGGGATCCCTAGGGAGGCACAGACGGGGCCACAGGGGGCTCCGGGGATGGGGTTGGGGGTCCTGAAGAGCACTGGGGGTTCCTGGGAGGCATCTGGGGAGGGTTTGGGGGTCACCGGAGACCCCATGACAAGGGGGGGGGGGGGGCCAGAAAAGAAGGTTTGCAGCACTTGGGGGGGGGGGGAGCGGGGGACACACGGACACTGCAAGTCCCTGCGGCACTTGGTGGCCTCAGCGAAGACCTCAGGGTCCACCACGGTGGGGGGACGTGGAGAAGACGGGCGGCCCTGGGGGTGGGATTTTTGGGGGGGCCGGGGCTGACCGGTCTCGGCCGTCTTGACGGCGGTGTCGATGAGACCCTCGCGGCCACCCATGGCGTGGAAGAAGAACTCGGTGGGGGTGAGGCCGGCCAGGTAGGAGTTCTCCACGAAGCCCCGGCTCTCAGGACCGTAATCGTCCTTGATGAAGTGGGGCAGCGTGCGGTGCTTGAAGCCGAAGGGGATCCGCTTGCCCTCCACGTTCTGCTGCCCCACCACCGCGATCACCTGCCGGGGGGGACGGGACAGGACAGGACACACACGTGACACACGGGACGTTGTGGTTGGCGGGGGGCGGGGTACGGTAGGGGCACCCCCAGACCTCGTAAAGATCACCGATCCGCGTAGGGAACGTCCCCCCGAGGGTCTGTAGGGATCCCACCCCCCCCAAAAGTACCATGGGAGATGTTCATCTCGGAGGCCAACGTCGCCGTGGACCACCACGATGACCCAACGGGGTCCCCTTGGATGCAAGAGGGACACCCCACCCACCCCCAGTGATCAACCCGGTCCCCCCAAACCTCTTAGGTGGGATCCCAGATCCCCGTAGGAAATGCCCCAAGCGCCTGTAAAGATCCCCAATGTACCTGGGAGATGTTCACCGTGGTGACCAACGTCACCACGGACCACCACGATGGCTTGCAGGGTCCCCCTGGGACTCCACAGGGACCCCTCAAGACCCCGCAGTGATCAACTTGGTCCCCCCCAGACCCCACAGGAATCCCCGATCCCCACAGGGAACGTCCCAAGGGCCTGTAGGGATCCCAAACGTACCCGAGAGATGTTCATCCTGAAGGTCGCCGCCACCATGGACCACCGTGAGGACCCACGGGGGACCCCCAGATCCCAGAGGGACCCCCCCCCCAGACCCCACAGAGATCCTTCTGGCACCCACCAGGCCCCACAGGGGCTCCCCGAGACCCCAGAGAGCCCCCAAATACCTGGAAAATGTTCATCTTGGAGCTCTTGGTGCCCAACACCACTCAGACCCCCAAGAGGACCCCACAGACGTCTACAGAACCCACCAGGAACTCCCCCAAACCCCACCGAGATCCTCCTGGCACCTCCCTTAGACCCCACAGGGACCCCCAAGACCCCCTAGAGCCCCCCAATACCTGAGAGATGTTGATCTTGGAGCTCTTGGTGCCCAACACCACCACAGACCCTCAAGAGGACCCTACGGACGTCTACAAAACCCACCAGGAACCCCTCCAAACCCCACAGAGATCCTCCTGGCACCCACCAGGCCCCATAGGGGCTCCCCAAGACCCCGTAGGGTCCCCAAATACCTGGGAGATGTTCATCTTGGAGCTCTCGGTGCCCGACACCACCACAGACCCCCAAGACGACCCACAGAGGTCTACAAAACCCACCAGGAACCCCTCCCAAACCCCACAGAGATCCTCCTGGCACCCCCTAGACCAGACAGGGGCTCCCTGAGACCCCCTAGAGCCCCCCCGATACCTGAGAGATGTTGATCTTGGAGCCTTTGGCGCCCGACACCACCATGGACTTGAAGTTGTTGTACTCGGAGAGGGACTTCTGGGCGGAGGAACCCGTCTTGTCACGGGCGTCGTTGAGGATGCGGTTCACCTGGTTCTCAAAGGTCTGCCGCAGCGTGTTCCCCGGGGTGGGCTCCAGCTCGTTGTTGTGGGCCTTCTCGATGACCTGCCACCCCACCGGGAAAACACCCCCCCCCACACACACCCCCAACGGTGTCACACTGGGGCACCCCGAAACCCCGGGAGCGCCCCAGGATGTATTTTTGGGGGGGGGAGGAGGGCTGGGAGCGACAAAAACCACCTCTGGAGGGTCCCCAAAGCGTCCCGGGAGGGGGGGACGACACACACGACACGCTAAATGGCTGGCGAGTGCCCCAAAACCCTCCTGGCGTTGTTGGGGACACTCCGAAACCCCAGGGAGCACCCCGAAAATGTCCTAGGGGTAACTGGGGAATGCTCCAAATCCCCAGGGAGTACCCCAAAACTTTCCTGGTGTCGTTGGGGGTGCCCTAAAACTGCAGGGAGCACCCCAAAATGTCCCAGGATCGTTGATGACGCTCCAAAAACCCAGGGAGAACCTTAAATCAGCACACACACACACACCCCCATCCCACAGCATCACTGGGGCACCCCAAAACCCAGCAGAGCCCCAAGGGGTGCCCAAAATTTCAGGGAACACCCCAAAATCCCCTTGGAGTAACCCCCCCCCCCCCCAACTCGCCGGGACCCACCGGCATCACCAAGGCAGAGCTCAAGGACCGGGGAAGCACCTCAAAATCCACCCCGTCAGCCCCCAGATCCCACAAGTCCCGTCCCCCCCCCCCCAAAGAACCCCCCAAATCCCAACCAGGGGATCTCACAGCATCACTCAGGCCTGCCCCCCCCCCCCCCCCTTCCAAATCCCGGGGATCCCCCCCCAAAAAGCCACAACCCACCTCAATAACATCCTGCTTGGCCTTCTTGATGGTGTTCTGGATGTCCTGGTAGGTCTTTGCGTCAGCGATGGAGTCCCCAATGCCGATGGTGTGGCCTGGAGGGGGGGAAATGGGGGGGGGGGGGGGGGGGGGGGTGTCAGGTGGGTGCTCCCCACCTCAGGGTGGCCCCCCCCACCCTATATCCTGTGTGTCCCGTCCCCCACCCCCTGCCTCCGCAGGGCGCCCTTCACCTCAAAACCAACCCTCTGCCGTGTTCTCCTGACCCCAGGGGAGATACCTGGGCCCACGTACCAGAAAAAGGGGTGCAAGAGCACCCCCACTCCCCTTAGTGCCAAAAAAGGGGGTCCAACACCCCCCCCCAGTACACCTGGGTCTCCGTTGTCCCCAAAAAAGTGGGGTCCAAGGCCCCCCGTCCCCCAAGACACCTGGGTCCCTGCTGTCCCGAAGAACGGGGGGGTTCTAAGAGCCCCAGGGACACCCAAGTCCCTCCCCCGCCCCGCAAAAACGGGGTCTCAGAAGGTCCCAAGTCCCCCCCCCGCCCCACAAAACCGGGTCTCAGAAGGTCCCAAGTCCCCCCCTCCGCCCCACAAAAACGGGGTCTCAGAAGGTCCCAAGTCCCCCCCTCCGCCCCACAAAAACGGGGTCTCAGAAGGTCCCAAGTCCCCCCCCGCCCCACAAAAACGGGGTCTCAGAAGGTGTCCCCCCCTGGATGCCCGGATCCCCGTTTTGTGTCATCGCGAGGGGTCCGTGCACCCCCCCCACCCCCCCCACTTCGCCCCGGGGTGGGTGGGGGGGGGGTGGGGGGTCCACGCTGACCCTCGATGAGGAGCCAGTTGTTGATGACGGTTTGGATGTTGCTGTAGAAGAGGCGGGTGGTGTCGTGCCCCATCTCCAGGTACGAGATGTGGACCAAGGAACCCGCCGAGGTGCCCAACGACTTCTTGCAGAGGATGCCCATGATCAGCTCCCCGTTCTCCACGATCACCTACAAAAAAAAAGGGGGGGTGGGGGGGGGTGGGGTGTCAGCCATCCCCCCAGTCTCCAAAAATACCCCCATGGTTCCACCCAACCACCCTGGAGGACCCTTGTCCCCCTCCGCCACCCCAAGGGTCCTCTGCACCCAATTCACCCGCCCCAAGGCTCCCCCTTATCTGGGACACCGCCCCAGAGCACCCTCAAGTCCCACCAGGCCCCCCCAGAGCACCCCCAAGCCCTTCACGTCCCACCAAGCCCCCCCAGAGCACCCTCAAATCCACCAAGCCCCCCCAGAGCACCCCCAAGCCCCTTCACGTCCCACCAAGCCCCCCCAGAGCACCCTCAAATCCCACCAAGCCCCCCCAGAGCACCCTCAAGTCCCACCAAGCCCCCCCAGAGCACCCCCCAACCCCCTTCACGTCCCACCAAGCCCCCCCAGAGCACCCTCAAATCCCACCAAGCCCCCCCAGAGCACCCTCAAGTCCCACCAAGCCCCCCAGAGCACCCCCAAGCCCCTTCACGTCCCACCAAGCCCCCCCAGAGCACCCTCAAGTCCCACCAAGCCCCCCCAGAGCACCCTTCACCTACCCAAGGGTCCCCCCCCAAAACACACCCCCCCCCCCCAAGGTCCTCCATACCCTCTTCCCCACCCAAGACACCTCTGTAGCCACCCTAAGACACCCCCACCCCCCCAGACCCACTCAGGCTCCCCCCCAACCACCCTAAGAGCACCCTCATGTCCCGCCGAGCCCGCCCCGGACCCCCCTTTACGCCTCAGCCAAAGCCACCGTCCCCAAGAGCGCCCATCGTCCAACCCAACCCATTCCGCTGCCCCCCCCCCCCCGCCCCCCAGCACATTCCCGGGGGACCCCCCCCACCCCAACCTTGGTGTCGCCGGGGGAGATGTGCTTGTAGGGCCCGCTGTCCTCGTCGTCGGGGTGGGTGCTGTGGGTGCGGATGCAGTTGATGTGTCCGGGGATGATGAGGGAGAAGATCTGTTTGCCCGTCCAGAGGGGACGGGGCTTCAAGATGGCGGGTTGGGGCACCTTCCCGTCCCACGTCGAGAGGAACATCAGCAGGTTCATCACCTCCCCCTGCGGGCGGGGGACACCCCATCAGCGCCCCCGAAGACAGGGCGTGGCACGAAGGCAACCCCCCAACACCCCCCCCCCCCCCCCCCCCCAAAAAAAAAACCCCACCCCACCAACCCTCCTCCGAGCTCTCCTGCGAGCCAGGGACGCCAAAGATGCCCCAAAACACCCCCAAAAAACCTTCCTGCTGATCAAGGACGCCCCGTAGGGACCCCAAATCCACCCACCACCACCCAAAGACGCCCCAAAGCACCCCAAAAACCTTCCTGCCGATCAAGGACACGCGTAGGGACCCCAAATCCACCCCCCACCACCCAAAGATGCCCGAAGCACCCCAAAAACCTTCCTGCCGATCAAGGATGCCCCATAAGGACCCCAAATCCTCCCCCCATGACCCAAAGACGCCCCAAAGCACCCCAAAAAACCTTCCTGCCGATCAAGGACACCCCGTAGGGACCCCAAATCCTCCCACTACCACCCAAAGATGCCCCAAAGCACCCTAAAAAAACCTTCCTGCCGATCAAGGACGCCCCGTAGGGACCCCAAATCCTCCTACCACCACCCAAAGACGCCCAAAGCACCCCAAAAACCTTCCTGCTGATCAAGGACACCCCGTAGGGACCCCAAATCCACCCCCACCACCCAAAGATGCCCAAAGCACCCCAAAAACCTTCCTGCTGATCAAGGACGCCCCATAAGGACCCCAAATCCTCCCACCACCACCCAAAGATGCCCCAAAGCACCCCAAAAAAACCTTCCTGCCGATCAAGGACACCCCATAGGGACCCCAAATCCTCCCACCACCACCCAAAGATGCCCCAAAGCACCCCAAAAACCTTCCTGCTGATCAAGGACACCCCGTAGGGACCCCAAATCCACCCCCCACCACCCAAAGATGCCCCAAAGCACCCCAAAAAAACCTTCCTGCGATCAAGGACACCCCATAGGGACCCCAAATCCTCCCACCACCACCCAAAGACGCCCCAAAGCACCCCAAAAACCTTCCTGCTGATCAAGGACACCCCGTAGGGACCCCAAATCCACCCCCCACCACCCAAAGACGCCCCAAAATACCCCAAAAACCTTCCTGCCGATCAAGGACACCCGTAGGGACCCCAAATCCTCCCACCACCACCCAAAGACGCCCCAAAGCACCCCAAAAACCTTCCTGCTGATCAAGGACACCCCGTAGGGACCCCAAATCCACCCCCCACCACCCAAAGACCCCCAAAGCACCCCAAAAAAAACCTTCCTGCCGATCAAGGACACCCCGTAGGGACCCCAAATCCTCCCCCCCCCCCAAAGATGCCCCAAAGCACCCCAAAAACCTTCCTGCCGATCAAGGACACCCCATAGGGACCCCAAATCCTCCCACCACCACCCAAAGACGCCCCAAAGCACCCCAAAAATCTTCCTGCTGATCAAGGACACCCGTAGGGACCCCAAATCCTCCCACCACCACCCAAAGATGCCCCAAAGCACCCAAAAACCTTCCTGCCGATCAAGGACGCCCCATAAGGACCCCAAATCCTCCCACCACCACCCAAAGATGCCCAAAGCACCCCAAAAAAACCTTCCTGCCGATCAAGGACACCCCCATAGGGACCCCAAATCCTCCCCCCACCACCCAAAGATGCCCCAAAGCACCCCAAAAAAAACCTTCCTGCCGATCAAGGACACCCCATAGGGACCCCAAATCCTCCCACCTCCACCCAAAGACGCCCAAAGCACCCCAAAAACCTTCCTGCTGATCAAGGACACCCCGTAGGGACCCCAAATCCACCCCCCACCACCCAAAGACGCCCCAAAATACCCCAAAAACCTTCCTGCCGATCAAGGACACCCCGTAGGGACCCCAAATCCTCCCACCACCACCAAAGACGCCCCAAAGCACCCCAAAAACCTTCCTGCTGATCAAGGACACCCCGTAGGGACCCCAAATCCACCCCCCACCACCCAAAGATGCCCCGAAGCACCCCAAAAACCTTCCTGCCGATCAAGGATGCCCCATAAGGACCCCAAATCCTCCCCCCCATGACCCAAAGACGCCCAAAGCACCCCAAAAAACCTTCCTGCCGATCAAGGACGCCCCATAGGGACCCCAAATCCTCCCCCCACGACCCAAAGGTGCCCCCAAACCTCCCCCAAGCCCTCCTGCAGCCCCAAAATACCCCAAATCACCCCAAATCCCACGTGAGAGCCGAGAACGCCCTTCCCCCCAAACTCCTTGGCAGCCCAAGGGCACCCCATCAGGCACCCCCAAATCCTACGTCACATCCCAAGGACGCCCTCCCACCCCCCTAAACCCCTCCGCAGCCCAGGGACACCCCATCAGCACCCCCAAATCCCACGTCACATCCCAAGGACGCCCTCCCACCCCCTAAAACCCTCCGCAGCCCAGGGACACCCCATCAGCACCCCCAAATCCCACGTCACATCCCAAGGACGCCCTCCCACCCCCTAAAACCCCTCCGCAGCCCAGGGACACCCCATCAGCACCCCCAAATCCCACGTCACATCCCAAGGACGCCCTCCCACCCCCCTAAAACCCTCCGCAGCCCAGGGACACCCCATCAGCACCCCCAAATCCCACGTCACATCCCAAGGACGCCCTCCCACCCCCCTAAAACCCCTCCGCAGCCCAGGGACACCTCATCAGCACCCCCAAATCCCACGTCACATCCAAGGACGCCCTCCCACCCCCCTAAAACCCCTCCGCAGCCCAGGGACACCCCATCAGCACCCCCAAATCCCACGTCACATCCCAAGGACGCCCTCCCACCCCCCTAAAACCCTCCGCAGCCAGGGACACCCCATCAGCACCCCCAAATCCCACGTCACATCCCAAGGACGCCCTCCCACCCCCTAAAACCCCTCCACAGCCCAGGGACACCCATCAGCACCCCCAAATCCCACGTCACATCCCAAGACGCCCTCCACCCCCTAAAACCCCTCCGCAGCCCAGGGACACCCCATCAGCACCCCCAAATCCCACGTCACATCCCAAGGACGCCCTCCCACCCCCTAAAACCCCTCCGCAGCCAGGGACACCCCATCAGCACACCCCAATCCCACGTCACAGCCTAAGGACGCCCTCCCACCCCCCTAAACCCCTCACAGCCCAGGGACCACCCCATCAGCACCCCCAAATCCACGTCACAGCCTAAGGACACCCTCCCACCCCCCTAAAACCCCTCCACAGCCCAGGGACACCCCATCAGCACCCCAAATCCCACGTCACATCCAAGGACGCCCTCCCACCCCCCTAAAACCCCTCCACAGCCCAGGGACACCCCATCAGCACCCCCAAATCCCACGTCACATCCCAAGGACGCCCTCCCACCCCCTAAAACCCCTCCGCAGCCCAGGGACACCCCATCAGCACCCCCAAATCCCACGTCACAGCCTAAGGACGCCCTCCCACCCCCCTAAAACCCCTCCACAGCCCAGGACACCCCATCAGCACCCCCAAATCCACGTCACAGCCTAAGGACGCCCTCCCACCCCCCTAAAACCCCTCCACAGCCCAGGGACACCCATCAGCACCCCCAAATCCCACGTCACATCCCAAGGACGCCCTCCCACACCCCCCCCCGAAACCCCTTGACAGCCCAGGGCCACCCCAACACAGCCTGGGGACGCTCCTGCACCCCACGGACAGCCCGTAACCACCCCCCGCACCCCCCCCCCTCCCCTTTTTGCAGGTGACAGGCACCCTCAGGAGCACCCAAGGTCCAAGAAAGCTCCCCACCCCCCAAAAAAAAGACCCAAACCAACCCGTTACGGCCCCCAAAATTTCAGTCTGGGCTTTCCACCCCCCCTCCCCACCCCCCCCCAAAAAACCACACACCCACCGCACCCCCCCCCCAACTCACGCGCTCGAGGAAGACGTCGCGCTGGTGAACTTGCGACGGCGGTGAGGGTGTCCTGGACGATGCCCATGACGGGGCGGTTGGATTTGGGGGGTGACGATCATTCGGGGGACCATGGCCAGCTCCTGGATCTCGGCTCGCGTCTCCAGGGACTGCGGGAGGTGGAGGTTCATCTCGTCCCCGTCGAAATCCGCGTTGTAAGGGGTGGTGACGCTGCGGGGGGGGACGAGGGACGGGGTGAGGCCCCCCCGAGAGCCTCCCCCCCCCACCACCACCCCCCCTCCAGGGAAAGGGAGGTGCCTCGGCGCTGGCGAGGGGAGCTGAGGTGGGGGTGTTTTGGGGGGGCACCCGCGGTGGGGAAGGATTGGGGAGCGCGGTGGATCTGGGTGGGGACCTGCTGTGGGGCAGGTTTGGGGGTCACAGGGGCGGGTTATGGAGCACCCAGGCAGGTTTGGGGGCACCAGGGGTCCGCAGTGGGGCAGGTTTGGAGGGGGTCACAGGGGCGGGATTTAGGGGTACCAGAGCAGGTTTGGGGCACCCAGGCAGGTTTGGGGGCACCAGGGGTCTGCAGTGGGGCAGGTTTGGGGTCATGGGGGGGAATTTAGGGGTACCAGGGCAGGTTTGGGGGCACCCACGCAGGTTTGGGGGCACCAGGGATCTACAATGGGGCAGGTTTGGGGTCACAAGGGCAGGTTATGGGGCACCCAGGCAGGTTTGGGGGCACCAGGGTCTGCAGTGGGGCAGGTTTGGGGGGGTCACAGGGGCAGGTTATGGGGCACCCACACACATTTGGGGACATGGGGGCAGGTTTAGGGGCACCCAGGCAGGTTTGGGGGCACCAGGGGTCCGCTGTGGGGCAGGTTTGGGGTCACCGGGCAGGTTATGGAGCACCCACACACATTTGGGGACACGGGGCAGGTTTAGGGGCACCAGGGGTCCGCAATGGGGCAGGTTTGGGGGCACCCGTGCAGGTTTGGGGGCACCAGGGGTCCGCAATGGGGCAGGTTTGGGGTCACCGGGCAGGTTATGGGGCACCCACACACATTTGGGGACACGGGGGCAGGTTTAGGGCACCCACACAGGTTTGGGAGCACCAGGGGTCCACAGTGGGGCAGGTTTGGGGTCACCCGTGCAGGTCTGGGGCACCCAGGCAGGTTTGGGGGCACCAGGGGTCCGCAGTGGGGCAGGTTTGGGGTCACAGGAGTGGGTTATGGGGCACCCAGGCAGGTTTGGGGGCACCAGGGGTCTGCGGTGGGGCAGGTTTGGGGTCATGGAGGGAATTTCGGGGTAGCAGGGCAGGTTCGGGGGCACCCAGTCAGGTTTGGGGGCACCAGGGGTCCGCAGTGGGCAGGTTTGGGGGCACCGGCAGGTTATGGGGCACCCACACACATCTGGGGACATGGGGCAGGTTTAGGGGCACCCACACAGGCTTAGGGCACCAGGGGTCCACAGTGGGGCAGGTTTGGGGGCACCCGTGCAGGTCTGGGGGCACCCAGGCAGGTTTGGGGGCACCAGGGGTCTGCGGTGGGGCAGGTTTAGGGTCATGGAGGGAATTTCGGGGTACCAGGGCAGGTTTGGGGGCACCCAGGCAGGTTTGGGGGCACCAGGGGTCCGCAGTGGGGCAGGTTTGGGGGCACCCGTGCAGGTTTGGGGGCACCAGGGGTCTGCAGTGGGGCAGGTTTGGGGGGGGTCACCGGCAGGTTATGGGGCACCCACGTGTTTTTGGGGTGACGGGGGGGGTGGCTGTACCTGAGGTTGAGGCGGAAGGTGGACCAGGGCAGGATGCGGACGCGGTGGCCCATCATGGACATCTTGTGGAGGGTGGGCTGGCGGTTGAAGATGACGATGTCCCCGTCACACATGTGTCTCTCCACCTGGGGGACGTGGCCATGAAAGGGGGGGGGTGTGTGTGTCAGCCGTACCCCCCAAACCGGGAGCAGGGACCCCAAAATCAGGGCTTTACCCCCCAAAACCCCACCACCACCACCACCTTCATCGGCGTTTGTCCCTCAAATACTCGCGGCTCTTTGGGAAAGCCCGAGGGCCCGACCCCGAAAAGCCGAAGCTCTTCGGGGACCCCAAAACCAACGGCTG
>CM049920.1:0-32932 GCA_027474245.1 Spheniscus humboldti | reverse complement strand
TTCAGTCTGGGCTTTCCACCCCCCCTCCCCACCCCCCCCCCAAAAAACCACACACCCACCGCACCCCCCCCCCAACTCACGCGCTCGAGGAAGACGTCGCGCTTGGTGAACTTGCGGACGGCGGTGAGGGTGTCCTGGACGATGCCCATGACGGGGCGGTTGGATTGGGGGGTGACGATCATTCGGGGGACCATGGCCAGCTCCTGGATCTCGGCTCGCGTCTCCAGGGACTGCGGGAGGTGGAGGTTCATCTCGTCCCCGTCGAAATCCGCGTTGTAAGGGGTGGTGACGCTGCGGGGGGGGACGAGGGACGGGGTGAGGCCCCCCCCGAGAGCCTCCCCCCCCCCACCACCACCCCCCCTCCAGGGAAAGGGAGGTGCCTCGGCGCTGGCGAGGGGAGCTGAGGTGGGGGTGTTTTGGGGGGGCACCCGCGGTGGGGAAGGATTGGGGAGCGCGGTGGATCTGGGTGGGGACCTGCTGTGGGGCAGGTTTGGGGGTCACAGGGGCGGGTTATGGAGCACCCAGGCAGGTTTGGGGGCACCAGGGGTCCGCAGTGGGGCAGGTTTGGAGGGGGTCACAGGGGCGGGATTTAGGGGTACCAGAGCAGGTTTGGGGGCACCCAGGCAGGTTTGGGGGCACCAGGGGTCTGCAGTGGGGCAGGTTTGGGGTCATGGGGGGGAATTTAGGGGTACCAGGGCAGGTTTGGGGGCACCCACGCAGGTTTGGGGGCACCAGGGATCTACAATGGGGCAGGTTTGGGGTCACAAGGGCAGGTTATGGGGCACCCAGGCAGGTTTGGGGGCACCAGGGGTCTGCAGTGGGGCAGGTTTGGGGGGGTCACAGGGGCAGGTTATGGGGCACCCACACACATTTGGGGACATGGGGGCAGGTTTAGGGGCACCCAGGCAGGTTTGGGGGCACCAGGGGTCCGCTGTGGGGCAGGTTTGGGGTCACCGGGCAGGTTATGGAGCACCCACACACATTTGGGGACACGGGGGCAGGTTTAGGGGCACCAGGGGTCCGCAATGGGGCAGGTTTGGGGGCACCCGTGCAGGTTTGGGGGCACCAGGGGTCCGCAATGGGGCAGGTTTGGGGTCACCGGGCAGGTTATGGGGCACCCACACACATTTGGGGACACGGGGGCAGGTTTAGGGGCACCCACACAGGTTTGGGAGCACCAGGGGTCCGCAATGGGGCAGGTTTGGGGGCACCCGTGCAGGTCTGGGGGCACCAGGGGTCCGCAATGGGGCAGGTTTGGGGTCACCGGGCAGGTTATGGGGCACCCACACACATTTGGGGACACGGGGGCAGGTTTAGGGGCACCCACACAGGTTTGGGAGCACCAGGGGTCCACAGTGGGGCAGGTTTGGGGTCACCCGTGCAGGTCTGGGGGCACCCAGGCAGGTTTGGGGGCACCAGGGGTCCGCAGTGGGGCAGGTTTGGGTCACAGGAGTGGGTTATGGGGCACCCAGGCAGGTTTGGGGGCACCAGGGGTCTGCGGTGGGGCAGGTTTGGGGTCATGGAGGGAATTTCGGGGTAGCAGGGCAGGTTCGGGGGCACCCAGTCAGGTTTGGGGGCACCAGGGGTCCGCAGTGGGGCAGGTTTGGGGGCACCGGGCAGGTTATGGGGCACCCACACACATCTGGGGACATGGGGGCAGGTTTAGGGGCACCCACACAGGCTTAGGGGCACCAGGGGTCCACAGTGGGGCAGGTTTGGGGGGGGGGGGGGGGCACCCGTGCAGGTCTGGGGGCACCCAGGCAGGTTTGGGGGCACCAGGGGTCTGCGGTGGGGCAGGTTTAGGGTCATGGAGGGAATTTCGGGGTACCAGGGCAGGTTTGGGGGCACCCAGGCAGGTTTGGGGGCACCAGGGGTCCGCAGTGGGGCAGGTTTGGGGGCACCCGTGCAGGTTTGGGGGCACCAGGGGTCTGCAGTGGGGCAGGTTTGGGGGGGGTCACCGGGCAGGTTATGGGGCACCCACGTGTTTTTGGGGTGACGGGGGGGGTGGCTGTACCTGAGGTTGAGGCGGAAGGTGGACCAGGGCAGGATGCGGACGCGGTGGCCCATCATGGACATCTTGTGGAGGGTGGGCTGGCGGTTGAAGATGACGATGTCCCCGTCACACATGTGTCTCTCCACCTGGGGGACGTGGCCATGAAAGGGGGGGGGTGTGTGTGTCAGCCGTACCCCCCAAACCGGAGCAGGGACCCCAAAATCAGGGCTTTACCCCCCAAAACCCCACCACCACCACCACCTTCATCGGCGTTTGTCCCTCAAATACTCGCGGCTCTTTGGGAAAGCCCGAGGGCCCGACCCCGAAAAGCCGAAGCTCTTCGGGGACCCCAAAACCAACGGCTGAACCCCCAAAATGTCGGGGCTCTTCGGGGACCGAACCCTAAAAACCCCGCGGTCTTCAGGGACCCTAAAAGCCACAGCTCTTCGTGAACTCCAAAATTGGGGACTGGCCCCCAAATATTTGAAGCTCTTCAGGGACCCCAAAACCAGGCGCTGACCCCAAAAAGCCAAAACTCTTCAGGGACCCTAAACCCCATTTTTATTCCCCAAACACCCCCCAAGCTCTTCGGGAACCCCAAAACCCGGCACCAACCCCTCACATCCAGAGCTCTTGGTGAACCCCAAAACCAAGGACCGACCCCAAAAAGCCAAGACTCTGGAAAGACCCTAAACCCCATTTTTATTCCCCAAACACCCCCCCAAGCTCTTTGCGAACCCCAAAACCCAGCACCAACCCCCCACATCCAGAGCTCTGGGTGAACCCCAAAAGCACGAACAGGCCCCCAAACACCCAGAGCTCCTTGTGAACCCCAAAACCAAGGACCGACCCCAAAAAGCCAAGACTGAGCAGACCCTAAACCCCATTTTTATTCCCCAAACACCCCCCAAGCTCTTTGCGAACCCCAAAACCCGGCACCGACCCCTCACATCCAGAGCTCTTGGTGAACCCCAAAACCAGGCGCCAACCCCAAAAAGCCAAGACTCTGGAAAGACCCTAAACCCCATTTTTATTCCCCAAACACCCCCCCAAGCTCTTGGTGAACCCCAAAACCGAGCACCAACCCCCCACATCCAGAGCCCTGGGTGAACCCCAAAACCAGGCACCGACCCCTCGCATTCAGAGCTCTTCGTGAACCCCAAAACCAAGGACCGACCCCAAAAAGCCAAGACTGAGCAGACCCTAAACCCCATTTTTATTCCCCAAACACCCCCCCAAGCTCTTGGTGAACCCCAAAACCAGGCACTGCCACCCCCCCCCCCCAAGCTCTTCAGAGACCCCAAAACCAGGCACTGAGCCCCAAAACACCAGCGCTCTTCGGGGGGACATCCCCACCCACCAACACCCCCCCCCCCCCCCCTTCGGGGACCCGAGCCGCTTGGCCCTTGGGGGAGCCCATTTTTGGGGCGCGCTGTCACCCCCCCCTGCCAGATTTTTTTTGGGGGGGGGGGCGCATGTCCGCCCCCCGCCGTTTTGGGGGTGAAGCCCACCTTGTAGCCGATCTGGAGGTGAAGGTCGCTGGGTTTGGGGTGGAAGCGCAGGTCGATGCGGTCCCCGTTGTCCCGGATGATGTACTTGGCCCCGGGGTACTGGCTGTTCCCCCGGCGCACCAGCTCCTGCAGCCTGGGGGGGCACCACACGTTTGGGGTTCAGAACCCGGGGGGGAGTGGGGGGGCACCACACATTTGGGGTTCAGAACCTGGGGGGGGGGGGGCACCACACATTTGGGGTTCAGAACCTGGGGGGGGGGGGGGGGCACCACACATTTGGGGTTCAGAATCTGCGGGGGGGGGGCACCACACGTTTGGGGTTCAGAACCCGGGGGGGAGTGGGGGGGCACCACACATTTGGGGTTCAGAATCTGCGGGGGGGGGGCACCACACATTTGGGGTTCAGAACCTGGGGGGGGGGGGAAGTGGGGGGGCACCACACATTTGGGGTTCAGAACCTGGGGGGGGGGGGCACCACACATTTGGGGTTCAGAATCTGCGGGGGGGGGGGCACCACACGTTTGGGGTTCAGAACCCGGGGGGGAGTGGGGGGGCACCACACATTTGGGGTTCAGAACCTGCGGGGGGGGGGCACCACACATTTGGGGTTCAGAACCTGGGGGGGAGTGGGGGGGCACCACACATTTGGGGTTCAGAACCCGGGGGGGAGTGGGGGGGGCACCACACATTTGGGGTTCAGAATCTGCGGGGGGGGGGGCACCACACGTTTGGGGTTCAGAACCCGGGGGGGAGTGGGGGGGCACCACACATTTGGGGTTCAGAATCTGCGGGGGGGGGGGCACCACACATTTGGGGTTCAGAACCTGGGGGGGAGTGGGGGGGCACCACACATTTGGGGTTCAGAACCTGGGGGGGGGGGGGGGCACCACACATTTGGGGTTCAGAATCTGCGGGGGGGGGGGGGGCACCACACGTTTGGGGTTCAGAACCCGGGGGGGAGTGGGGGGGCACCACACATTTGGGGTTCAGAATCTGGGGGGGGCACCACACATTTGGGGTTCAGAACCTGGGGGGGGGGGGCACCACACATTTGGGGTTCAGAATCTGCGGGGGGGGGGGGGGGGCACCACACATTTGGGGTTCAGAATCTGCGGGGGGGGGGCACCACACGTTTGGGGTTCAGAACCCGGGGGGGAGTGGGGGGGCACCACACATTTGGGGTTCAGAACCTGGGGGGGGGGGGCACCACACATTTGGGGTTCAGAACCTGGGGGGGGGGGGGCACCACACATTTGGGGTTCAGAATCTGCGGGGGGGGGGGGGCACCACACGTTTGGGGTTCAGAACCCGGGGGGGAGTGGGGGGGCACCACACATTTGGGGTTCAGAACCTGGGGGGGGGGGGGGCACCACACATTTGGGGTTCAGAATCTGTGGGGGGGGGGGGGCACCACACATTTGGGGTTCAGAATCTGCGGGGGGGGGGGGGGGGCACCACACGTTTGGGGTTCAGAACCCGGGGGGGAGTGGGGGGGCACCACACATTTGGGGTTCAGAACCTGGGGGGGGGGGGGCACCACACATTTGGGGTTCAGAACCTGGGGGGGGGGGGCACCACACATTTGGGGTTCAGAACCCGGGGGGGAGTGGGGGGGGCACCACACATTTGGGGTTCAGAACCTGGGGGGGGGGGGGGGGGCACCACACATTTGGGGTTCGGAACCTGGGGGGGGGGGGCACCACACATTTGGGGTTCAGAATCTGCGGGGGGGGGGGGGGCACCACACATTTGGGGTTCAGAACCTGGGGGGGGGGGGGGGGGCACCACACATTTGGGGTTCGGAACCTGGGGCGGGACAGAACACATTTGGGGTTCAGAATCTGGGGGGGCACCACACATTTGGGGTTCAAAACCAGGGGCGGGGGGGCAGGACAGGACACGTTTGGGGTTCAGAACCCGGGGGGGAGTGGGGGGGCACCACACATTTGGGGTTCAGAACCTGGGGGGGGGGCGGGGCACCACACATTTGGGGTTCAAAACCAGGGGCGGGGGGGGCAGGACAGGACACATCTGGGGTTCAGAACCTGGGGGGGGGGACAGGACATGACACTTTTGGGGTTCAGAATCTGGGGGGGCACCACACATTTGGGGTTCAGAACCTGGGGGGGGGGGCACCACACATTTGGGGTTCAAAACCAGGGGCGGGGGGGCAGGACGGGACACATTTGGGGTTCAGAATCTGGGGGGGGGGGGACAGGGACACATTTAGGGTTCAGAATCTGGGGGGGCACCACACATTTGGGGTTCAGAACCAGGGGCGGGGGGGCAGGACAGGACACATTTGGGGTTCAGAACCCGGGACGGGGGGGGGGGCACCACACATTTGGGGTTCAGAACCTGGGGGGGGGTACCACACATTTGGGGTTCAAAACCAGGGGCGGGGGGGCAGGACAGGACACATTTGGGGTTCAGAATCTGGGGGGGGGAGTGGGGGGGGCACCACACATTTGGGGTTCGGAACCTGGGGGGGGGACAGAACACATTTGGGGTTCAGAATCTGGGGGGGCACCACACATTTGGGGTTCAGAACCCAGGGGAGGGAGTGGGGGGGGCACCACACATTTGGGGTTCAGAATCTGCAGGGGGGGACAGGACATGACACGCTTGGGGTTCAGAATCTGGGGGGGCACCACACATTTGGGGTTCAGAACCTGGGGGGCCCACACATTTGGGGTTCAGAAATCGGGACGGGGGGGGCCCACACACATTTGGGGTTCAGAACCTGGGGGGGGAGTGGGGGGTCACCACACATTTGGGGTTCAGAATCTGCGGGGGGGGACAGGACACGACACATCTGGGGTTCAGAATCTGGGGGGGGCACCACACATTTGGGGTTCAGAACCCGGGGGGGCCCACACATTTGGGGTTCAGAACCCGGGATGGGGGGGGCACCACACATTTGGGGTTCAAAACTCAGTGGGGGGAGTGGGGGGGCACCACACATTTGGGGTTCAGAATCTGCGGGGGGGGGGAAGGACACGACACATTTGGGGTTCAGAATCTGGGGGGGCACCACACATTTGGGGTTCAGAACCCGGGGGGGGGGGCGGTCCCCATCACCCTGGGCCACCCCTCTTGCTGTCCCCAAACTCACACCCTCCCTGTGCGTGTTGGGTGCCCCCCCCCAGGGTCCTTCCCGGGCTCCCTGCAGCGCCCAAAATGTCGTCGTCCCCCCCCCAAATGCCACTTGCACCCCTTTAACATCCCCCCCAATGTCCCCCACTCCCCCTGTGTGTCCCCAGTGTCCCCCACCCCTCTCCACATCCCATGTGCCCCTTTAAAGTCCCCCCAATGTTCCCCACTCCCCCTCCACGTCCCCCCAATGTCCCCGTCCCCATACGCCCCTTTAACGTCCCCCCAACGTCCCCCACTCCTCCTCCATGACCCCCCAGTGTCCCCCACTCCCCCCTCCACGTGTCCCCGATGTCCCCCCACCCCTCTCCGTGTCCCCATACGCCCCTTTAACGTCCCCCACTCCTCCTCCATGACCCCCCACTGTCCCCCACTCCCCCCTCCACGTGTCCCCAATGTCCCCCCACCCCCTCCGCGTCCCCATACGCCCCTTTAACATCCCCCCAACGTCCCCCACTCCTCCTCCATGACCCCCCAGTGTCCCCCACTCCCCCCTCCACGTGTCCCCAATGTCCCCCCACCCCTCTCCGCGTCCCCATACGCCCCTTTAACGTCCCCCACTCCTCCTCCATGACCCCCCACTGTCCCCCACTCCCCCCTCCACGTGTCCCCAATGTCCCCCCACCCCTCTCCGCGTCCCCATACGCCCCTTTAACGTCCCCCACTCCTCCTCCATGACCCCCCACTGTCCCCCACTCCCCCCTCCACGTGTCCCCAATGTCCCCCCACCCCCTCTGCGTCCCCATACGCCCCTTTAACATCCCCCAACGTCCCCCACTCCTCCTCCATGACCCCCCAGTGTCCCCCACTCCCCCCTCCACGTGTCCCCAATGTCCCCCCACCCCTCTCCGCGTCCCATACGCCCCTTTAACGTCCCCCCAATGTCCCCCACTCCCCCCTCCACGTGTCCCCAATGTCCCCCCACCCCTCTCCGCGTCCCCATACGCCCCTTTAACGTCCCCCACTCCTCCTCCATGACCCCCCACTGTCCCCCACTCCCCCCTCCACGTGTCCCCAATGTCCCCCCACCCCCTCCGCGTCCCCATACGCCCCTTTAACATCCCCCCAACGTCCCCCACTCCTCCTCCATGACCCCCCAGTGTCCCCCACTCCCCCCTCCACGTGTCCCCAATGTCCCCCCACCCCTCTCCGCGTCCCCATACGCCCCTTTAACGTCCCCCCAATGTCCCCCACTCCCCCCTCCACGTGTCCCCAATGTCCCCCCACCCCTCTCCGTGTCCCCATACGCCCCTTTAACGTCCCCCCAATGTCCCCCGCTCCCCCTCCATCACCCCGTGTCATCCGTGTCCCGCCCCCCCAAGCCCCGCTCCGTGCCCCCATACACCCCCCTTAACGTCCCCGTGTCCCGTCCCCCCCCCCCCCCAAAACCACGCCGGCCCCCCAACCTGTCGATGTTGAAGGGGGTGACGATCTCGGCGAAGGTCATGTTGGCGGCGATGGAGCGGGGGACGCCCACCTGGTCGATGGCCAGGTTGGGGTCGGGGGTGATGACGGTGCGGGCCGAAAAATCCACCCGTTTCCCCATCAGGTTCCCCCGCACTCGCCCCTCCTTCCCCTTCAGCCGCTGCTTCAGGGACTTCAGGGGACGCCCCGACTTCTGCATCGCCTGGAGGGGGGGGGGGGGGGGGCCAAAAAAAAAAAGGAGGGGGTCAGGGTTAGGGGGTGGGGGTGGTTTCGAGCCCCCCAAAACTCCCCCGAGATTTGGCGTCGGTGGGAGAGGACGCACAAAACCCTCCTCCGGGTCCTGGCTCCGGTTGCTGCGTCGCCTCTGGGGGGACAAGGGAGGGCACAAACCCTCCCTGGGGGCCCCCCCCCCCCCGACTTCTACATCGGCCGGGGGGGCAAAAAAAGGGGGTTCGGGGGGGGCGAGGGCTCGACCCCTCAAGATCCCCCCCCCCCCCAAGGTTCGGCGTCGGATGCGGGGGACACATCAACCCTCCCTGGGACCTGTCCCCAGTTGCTACTACAGTCGGGGAGGGGGGGGGCACAGGGAGGGGTTTGGGGGGGCACGTGGGGGACCCCCCCCCGACTTCTACATCAGCCGGGGGGGCAAAAAAAGGGGGTTCGGGGGGGGCTCGACCCCTCAAGACCCCCTCAAAGGTTCGGCATCGGATGGGGGACACACATCAACCCTCCCTGGGACCTGTCCCCAGTTGCTACTACAGTGTGGGGGGGGCACAGGGAGGGGTTTGGGGGGGCATCAAACACTTGGGGGACCCCCCCGACTTCTGCGTGGCCTGGGGGAGAGCAAAAAAGGGGGTTCGGGGGGCTCGACCCCTCAAGACCCCCCCCAAGGTTCGGCGTCGGATGGGGGACACACGCCGACCCTCCCTGGGACCTGTCCCCAACTGCTAACGCGGTCTGGGGGGGGGACCCCCCGACTTCTGCATGGCCGGGGGGGCAAAAAAAGGGGTTCGGGGGGGGGGGGCTCGACCCCTTGGGACCCCCCAGATTCGGCATCAGCTGGGGGGGGGGGGCAGAGGTGGGGGTTAGGGGGTGATCAGATGGGGGACACACGCCGACCCTCCCTGGGACCCGTCCCCAGCTCCTGCATGGGCGGGGGGGGGGGGGCTCCCAGCATGCCTTGCTCCTGCCCACGCTCCCACCAGGCCCTGCCTGCACTCTTGCCCCTGCCTGCGCTCTCACCATGCCCTGCCCCGGCTCCCAGCACTCCCTGCACCCCCCGCCTGCGCTGCCTGCACCCCCTGCCTGCGCTATGCCCTGCCTGCACTCCCCGCACCCCCTGCCTGCGCTCCCCACGCCCTCCCCCCGCCTGCACTATGCCCTGCCTGTGCTGCCTGCACTCCCCGTACACCCTGCCTGCACTATGCCCTGCCTGCACTCCCCGTACACCCTGCCTGCACTCCCCGCACCCCCTGCCTGCACTATGCCCTGCCTGCACTCCCCGCACCCCCTGCCTGCACTCCCCGCACCCCCTGCCTGCACTATGCCCTGCCTGCGCTCCCACTGCACCCTGCCTGCGCTGCCTGCACACCCTGCCTGCTCTACCAGCAACCCCTCACCCACAACCCCACCGTGCCCTGCCCCTGCCTGCACTCCCAGCACTCCCTGCCTGCACTCCCACCATGCCCTATCCCTGCCTGCACTCCCTGCCTGCGCTGCCCACGCTGTCTGCACTCCCACCATGCCCTATCCCTGCCTGTGCTGCCTGCACTCCAGGCACTCCCTGCCTGTGCTGCCTGCACTCCCAGCACTCCCTGCCTGCGCTGCCCATGCTGCCTGCACTCCCAACGTGCCCTATCCCTGCCCTTGCTGCCTGCACTCCAGGCACTCCCTGCCTGTGCTGCCTGCACTCCCAGCACTCCCTGCCCACACTGCCTGCACTCCCGCCATGCCCTATCCCTGCCTGCACTCCCAGCACTCCCTGCCTGCACTGCCCGCACTCCCTGCCTGCACACCCTATCCCTGCCTGCACTCCCTGCCCACGCTGCCTGCCCACGCTGCCTGCACTCCCGCCATGCCCTATCCCTGCCTGCACTCCCAGCACTCCCTGCACTCCCTGCCTGCACTCCCGCCATGTCCTATCCCTGCCTGCACTCCCAGCACTCCCTGCCTGCACACCCTATCCCTGCCTGCACTCCCTGCCCACGCTGCCTGCCCACGCTGCCTGCACTCCCGCCATGCCCTATCCCTGCCTGCACTCCCAGCACTCCCTGCACTCCCTGCCTGCACTCCCGCCATGTCCTATCCCTGCCTGCACTCCCAGCACTCCCTGCCTGCACTGCCCGCACTCCCTGCCTGCACACCCTATCCCTGCCTGCACTCCCTGCCCACGCTGCCTGCACTCCCGCCATGTCCTATCCCTGCCTGCACTCCCAGCACTCCCTGCCCGCGCTGCCTGCACTCCCAGCACTCCCTGCCCACACTCCCAGCACTCCCTGCCTGCACACCCTATCCCTGCCTGCACTCCCAGCACTCCCTGCACTCCCACCATGCCCTATCCCTGCCCGCGCTGCCTGCACTCCCTGCCCGCGCTATCCCCCTCCGACCCCTGCTCCCAGCAACCCCGCCCCCCACCCTCACCTCCCATCCCACCCTGCCCCCTGCCCACTCTCCCCCACCCCACCCCCACCCCGCACCCCGCCCGCCCCCCTGCCCGCGCCCCGCCCGTGCCCCGCCCGCGCCCCGCCCTCACCCGCGGCAGGCCGGGCAGCTCGTTGTCCACCATGGTGGCCACGTGGAACTGGAGCAGCTTGACGTCCTCGGCGATGACGTGGGCGGCCGCCCCGTTCTGCTCGTTCCGGCGGAGCTGGGTATTGTTGATCTTAACGATGTCGGCCAGTTTGTGGGTCAGGTCATCCTGGGGGGGGGGAGGACACCCCAAAAATTGAGGGGGGGGGTCAGGGGGAACCCCGCGGTGCAGGCAGCACCCCCAAAAACGCATGGGGGTTTGAACCCCCCAAATGAAGCACGGACCCTGTAGCCTGGGGACAGCCCAAAGGGCACCAGGGGACCCCCCAAAATCAATCAATCACCGACCCTGACAACCAGGGACACCCCAAAGGGCACCGGGGGACCCCCCAAAATCAATCAATCACCGACCCTGACAACCAGGGACACCCCAAAGGGCACCGGGGGACCCCCCAAAATCAATCACGGACCCCGACAACTGGGACGCCCTAAAGGGCACCGGGGGACCCCCAAAATCAATCACGGACCCCGACAACCAGGGACACCCCAAAGGGCACTGGAAAGCCCCCCCGCAAGTGCATTGGGGACCCCAAAAATTAAGAGGGGGAGTCAGGGGGAGCCCCGCGGTGCAGGCAGCACCCCCAAAAACGCATGGGGGTTTGAACCCCAAAAGAAGCACGGACCCTGTAGCCTGGGGACAGCCCAAAGGGCACCGGGGGACCCCCCAAAATCAATCACGGACCCCGACAACTGGGGATGCCCTAAAGGGCACCGGGGGACCCCCCAAAATCAATCACGGACCCCGACAACTGGGGACGCCCTAAAGGGCACCGGGGGACCCCCAAAATCAATCACAGACCCCGACAACCGGGGACGTCCTAAAGGGCACTGGAAAGCCCCCCCCGCAAGTGCATTGGGGACCCCAAAAATTGAGGGGGGGTCAGGGGGAGCCCCACGGTGCAGGCAGCACCCCCAAAAACACATGGGGGTTTGAACCCCCCAAAAGAAGCACGGACCCTGTAGCCTGGGGACAGCCCAAAGGGCACCGGGGGACCCCCCAAAATCAATCATGGACCCCGACAACTGGGGACACCCCGAACACACTGGGGGGACCCCCCCAAAGTGCATCACGGACCCCAACAACCAGGGACGCCCCAAAGGGCACTGGGGGACCCCCAAAATCAATCACAGACCCTGACAACTGGGGACACCCCAAAGGGCACTGGGGACCCCCAAAAGAGCACCAAGGGCCCCCCAAATTGCATCAGGGACCCTGGTGTGGGAGGACACCCCACCCCCCCCAAACACACTGGGGGACCCCCCTAAAGTCCATCAGGGACCCCAGAGTCCAAGGACTCCCCCAGATCACATCAGGGACCCCCCTCAAACCACATCAGTGACCCTGGAGTCTGGGGAGCCCCCCAAAACCCTCCCAGGGACCCCAAAACCCCCCAGACACCCTGATACCGCCCCCCCAAGACCTTTATGACAGTGGGGTGCACAAAGAAGGGGTCACCAGCAGCACCCCACCTCAAGGACCCCCAACATCACCCCAATACCTCCCCCAGGGACCCCCCAAAAAAGCAAACCTGGCTGCAGGCAGAGCCCTCTGTGCACCCCACTATCGTCACATGGGGGGGGGGCACAGGCAGTCCCCCCCCACCTCCAGACACCCCGATATCCACCCAGACACCCCAATACCTCCCCCCCCAGGGTCCCCCCAAAGGTGTCTGGGACCCCCCCTCCCCCCCCCCCCCCAAAAAAAGCAGGCCCCGGCAGCCAGACCCCCACCTGGCTGCGGGGTGCACAAAGAGGGGGTTCACAGGCAGCCCCCTGCCCCAGGGACCCCAATACCTCCCTGAGGACCCCAATACTTCCCTGAGGACCCCAATACTTCCCCAGGGACCCCAAAACCTCCCTGGGACCCCCCCCAAAAAGCAGTCCCCGGCTTCTGGGCCCCACCTGGCTGCAGGCAGAGCCCTGCGTAACGGCAGTGGGGTGCACAAAGAGGGGGTTCACGGGCAGCCCCCTGCCCCAGGGACCCCAATACCTCCCTGAGGACCCCAATACCGCCCCAGGGACCCCAATACTTCCCCAGGGACGCCAAAACCTCCCAGAGACCCCCCCCAAAAAGCAGTCCCCGGCTTCCGGGCCCCACCTGGTTGCGGGCAGAGGCCTGCAGGATGACAGCGGGGCGCACAAAGAGGGGGTTCACGGGCAGCCCCCCGCCCCAGGGACCCCAATACTGCCCCAGGGACCCCAATACCTCCCTGAGGACCCCAATACGGCCCCAGGGACCCCAATACTGCCCCAGGGACCCCAATACCTCCCTGGGACCCCCCCCAAAAAGCAGTCCCCAGCTTCCGGGCCCCACCTGGTTGTGGGCAGAGCCCTGCAGGATGACAGTGGGGCGCACAAAGAGGGGGTTCACGGGCAGTCCCCCGCCCCAGGGACCCCAATACTGCCCCAGGGACCCCAATACCTCCCTGAGGACCCCAATACTTCCCCAGGGACCCCAAAACCTCCCTGGGACCCCCCCCAAAAAGCAGTCCCCGGCTTCCGGGCCCCACCTGGTTGCGGGCAGAGCCCTGCATGACGACAGCGGGGCGCACAAAGAGGGGGTTCACGGGCAGCCCCCTGCCCCAGGGACCCCAATACTGCCCCAGGGACCCCAATACCTCCCTGAGGACCCCAAAACCTCCCTGGGACCCCCCCAAAAAGCAGTCCCTGGCTTCCAGGCCCCACCTGGTTGTGGGCAGAGCCCTGCATGACGACAGCAGGGCGCACAAAGAGGGGGTTCACGGGCAGCCCCCTGCCCCAGGGACCCCAATACTGCCCCAGGGACCCCAATACCTCCCTGGGACCCCCCCCAAAAAGCAGTCCCCGGCTTCCGGGCCCCACCTGGTTGCGGGCAGAGCCCTGCATGACGACAGCGGGACGAACGGAGAGGGGGGGCACGGGCAGGACGGTGCAGACCATCCACTCGGGGCGGGCGAATTTGGGGTCCATGCCCAGGACGAAGCATTCCTCGTCCGAGATGCGCTTGAAGATCTCGTGCACCCGCTCGGGGCTGAGCAGGATCTTCTTCTCCTGCGAATCCTCGTTGACGTGCTTCCACTCGGCGTAGAGCTCCAGACCCGAGCGACGGATGCGGGGCTGGTACCGCCCGCACCCTCCGTGGCCCTGGGGGGGGGGATTAACGGGGAGATGGGGGCATTAAGGGGGGTCACAGGGGCATTAACAGGGGGTTGGATCCAGGGCTGGTACCACCCGCACCCCCCATGGCCCTTGGGGGGGGGGTTTAATGGGGAGATGGGGGCATTAAGGGGGTCACAATGACATCAGTGGGGGCATTAAGGGGGTCACGAGGGCATTAAGGGGGTCACGAGGACGTCAGTGGGGGCATTAAGGGGGTCACGAGGGCATTAAGGGGGGGGGTTGGATCCAGGGCTGGTACCACCCGCACCCCCCCGTGGCCCTGGGGGGGGTTAACGGGGAGATGGGGGCATTAAGGGGGTCACAAGGACATTAGTGGGGGCATTAAGGGGGTCAGAAAGACACTAAGGGGGTCACAGGGGCATTAAGGGGGGGGCTTGGATCCAGGGCTGGTACCACCTGCACCCTCCCGTGGCCCTGGGGGGGGTTAATGGGGAGATGGGGGAATTAAGGGGGTCACAAGGACATCAGTGGGGGCATTAAGGGGGTCACAGAGACACTAAGGGGGTCACGAGGACATTAAGGGGGTCACGAGGGCATTAAGGGGGGGGTTGGATCCAGGGCTGGTACCACCTGCACCCCCCCGTGGCCCTGGGGGGGGTTAACGGGGAGATGGGGGCATTAAGGGGGTCACAAGGACATCAGTGGGGGCATTAAGGGGGTCACAGAGACACTAAGGGGGTCACGAGGGCATTAAGGGGGTCACGAGGGCATTAAGGGGGGGGCTTGGATCCAGGGCTGGTACCACCTGCACCCCCCCCCCCCCGTGGCCCTGGGGGGGGGTTAACGGGGAGATGGGGGCATTAAGGGGGTCACAGGGGCATTAAGGGGGGGTTGGATCCAGGGCTGGTACCCCCCGCACCGCCCGTGGCCCTGGGGGGGGTTAATGGGGGGGTTAACAGGGAGATGGGGGCATTAACAGGGACATGGACTCATTAACAGGGGCGTTAACGAAGCACGAGGGGGGGGCCAGTACTGCCTGCAACCACCCCCACCCCCCCCCCCATGTGGCGCTGCCGGGCCATTAACGGGGGACCCAAGGTCATTAACAGGGGATACGGGGGCACTACAGGGACACGGGGGCGTTAGCAGGGGTGCCGTCACCCCCACAACCCAACTTGGGGGGGGGTCACAAGCCACTAACAGGGACAGATCCCACCCCAACATCCCCCCCCCCCCCCCCCCGCCACCTCTGAGGGGACGTTCGGGTCCAGCACCCCCAAGGGGACACTCCGGAAGGGAACACCCACGTCCCGGGGCCGGCGGGGGGGGGGGGAGGGAGGATTTTGGGGGGGGTGTGGAGGGGATTTTGGGGTGGGGGGCGTCCCCCACCTTCTCCTTGGTGAGGTCCTCGTCACCCTCGGGCTGCTCCACCCCGAATTTGTGGTCCATCTCCTCGCCCCCCTCGCAGATGTTCTTCCCCTTGCAGAGGTCGTAAACGTGCGTCAGCCGCTTCTTGGGTTGCCCCTTCGACTTCCCTAAAATATCCTTGATTTTGGGGTTGTTCTGCTCAAAAAAAAAAAAAAAAGACAGTTTGGGGGTCACAGGGGGCTGTTTTGGGGTCGCAAGGGGATGTTTTGGGTCGCAAGGGGCTGTTTTGGGGTCGCAAGGGGCTTGGCGCCATCCCAACGTGGTTCCCCATCACCTCCAGGCCTCCAAGCACCACCCAGCAGGTGACAACCCCGTGTGTCCCCCCCCCCCCCAACACCGTCCCCTCCTCTCGGCGCCTCCCCCCAACTCTGTCACCTCCTCTCGGTGTGTACCCCCGCTTTTTCACCTCCTCTCAGTGCGTACCCCCATTTTGTCACCTCATCTTAGTGCCTCCCCCCAGCTCTGTCACCTCCTCTTGGGTTGTCCCCACTTTGTCACCTCCTCTTGGCGTCCCCCCCACTATGTCACCTCCTCTTGGTGTGTACCCCAACTTTGTCACCTCCTCTTGGGTTGTCCCCACTTTGTCACCTCCTCTTGGCGTCCCCCCCACTATGTCACCTCCTCTTGGTGTGTACCCCAACTTTGTCACCTCCTCTTGGGTTGTCCCCACTTTGTCACCTCCTCTTGGGTTGTCCCCCCAACTCTGTCACCTCCTCTTGATGTGCACCCCCATTTTGTCATCCCCTCTTGGTGCCTCCCCCAACTTTGTCACCTCTTCTTAGCCTCCCCCCCAACACCGTCACCTCCTCTTGGCCTGTCCCCCAACACTGTCACCTCCTCTCAGGTTGTCCCCACTCTGTCACCTCCTCTTGGCGTCCCCCCCACTCTGTCACCTCCTCTTGGCATGTCCCCCAACACTGTCACCTCCTCTTGGTGCCTCCTCCCAACACCGTCACCTCCTCTTGGCCTCCCCCCCAACACTGTCACCTCCTCTTGGTGTGTACCCCAACTTTGTCACCTCCTCTTGGCGTCCCCCCCCTACTCTGTCACCTCCTCTTGGCATGTCCCCCAACACCGTCACCTCCTCTTGGTGCCTCCTCCCAACACCGTCACCTCCTCTTGGCCTCCCCCCCAACACTGTCACCTCCTCTTGGCGTGTCCCCCAACACTGTCACCCCCTCTCGGGTTGTCCCCACTTTGTCACCCCCTCCTGGTGCCCCGCCCCCCCCAGTGCCCAACCGGGGCTGATCCTCCTCAAGACACGACCCAAGGTGGAGGGAAGGCGACGGCGTCACCGTGCCACCACGCCTTTGGGGTGCCACCACGGGGCTTCTTTTGGGGGGGGGGGGGATGAACCCCCCATCGTCCCCAATTTGGGGGGAACCCGCCCTCCCCCAAACACTGAGGTTGGGGTGGGGGTCTTTTTTTTGGGGGGGGGGGGGGGGGGGGGGGTGTCTCACCGAGTCCACCAGCAGCTTGGAGCAGAAGAAGCAAACGCAACGCAGGATCTTCATGGTCTTGCCCAAAAAACCCACGTGGAAGACGGGCTTGGCCAGCTCGATGTGACCGAAGTGGCCCGGGCACTCCGTCATGTTACCTGGGGGGGGGGGGGGGGCACCCCGTTATTTTTTTGGGGGGGGGGTCGGTCCTGGAGATTCGGGGGGGACACCCCCTGAAACACCGGAGTTTGGGGGGGGGGGGGGAGGTCCCACCGACAGCGTGGCCGGGAGTCAGGGTTGAGGTGAAACCGGGGGCGGGGTGGAAAAATGGGGTGCTGGAAGGAGATTGCCCCCAAAAAGGAGATTCCCCACCCACCCACTCCCAAAGAGAAAGGGGCCCCCCCCAAAAAAGACACACACCACCACCCCCCCCCCAAAAAGAGAAGCGCCCACCCTGAAAGGCCCAGCCGGGGTCTCTATCGTGGGAAGGGGGTCCTGCAACTTGGGGGGGTGGGGGGGAAACGGGGGGCTGGTGGGGATCACCCCCTCTTCCAGCCGGAATATATGACCTGGAAAATCCCCTCTCCAAAAAATGGGGCTCCCCTAAAAGAGAAGGGGGACACCCCCCACAAAAAAGATGGGGACCCCAAAATGCCCCAGAGTGGATGCGTACGGAGGTGGGATGCTCCTGTGCGGGACTAAGAAATGGGGGGGGGGAAATGGGGTGCTCCAGGGTATCACCCCCTTTTTCCTCCCATAACGCTGAGGAGCTCCCCCCAAAAAAAGACCAGCCCCCCCCCCCCCAAATGTCCCTCTACACAGAGGCACCCCCAAATCCCACCCCCTTGCCCAGGAACACCCCCCCGACTTCCCAGTGGGGTTTTGGGGGTTCGGAGGGGGGCCCCCCCCCACTCACCGGCACAGGTCTGGCAGCGCCCCGTCCTCTCGATGACGCCCTGACGGGGGTCCATGAGCCCCCCCAGTTTGGGGCGTCCCCCCTCTGTTGTTTCGGGGTACTTGATGCCCCCCTCGGTCACCGACATCCGTTTCTGGGGGTGGGGGAGAAGGGGTGTGAGGGGAAACTGAGGCACATGGGGAGCCCCTGCCCCCTCCCCCCCAATTCATCTCCTAAGCACCCCAAGGGACCCCCGGCGCACCCCAAAGGACCCCAAACACGCGGGGGCACCCCAAGACACCCCCCTGCCCCAGGGGTGACCACAACCCACCTTCCAAGCGCCCCGACACTCTCCCAGGGACACACACACCCCCAAAAGGCCCCCTGATACCTCTGGTCACCCCAAGTCACCCCCTGGGGACCCCAAGGCCCCTTCAGGGGACCCCCATGTCCCTTCAGGGGACCCCTGGACACCCCCAGGGACCCCAACATCCCTTCAGGGCGCTCCTGGGGACCCCCATGTCCCTTCAGGGGTCCCCTGGACACCCCCAGGGACCCCCCCACCCCTCCAGGATGCTCCTGGTCAGCCCCAGGGACCCCAACACTCCCCAAGAGGCACCCTGGACACCCCCAGGGACCCCAATGTCCCTCCAGTGCACCCCAGCGCGCCTCCAGGCCACCCCAAAAACTTCAATGAATCTCTAGACACCCCCCGGGCCACCCCCAGGGACCCCAAAGCCCTTGCAGGGCACCCCTGGGCCACCCCCAGGGACCCCAATGCTCCTCCAGAGCCCTCCTGAGCACCCCCGGGGACCCCAATGCCCCTCCAGGGCACCCCTGGGCACTTCCAGAGCACCCCCAGAAACTCCAGTGAATCTCAAGGGGCCCCTGGGCCACCCCTCAGGATCCCAACGCTCCTCCGCAGGCCCCCCGGGCCCCTCCAGGGACCCCCAACATCCCTCCAGAGGTGTCCCCGGGCACCCCTAGGGACCCCACGGCCTAGCCAGGGCACCCCAGCGCGCTTCCAGGACACCCCCAGAAACTCCAATGAACCTCAAGGGACACCTGGGCCACCCCCGGGGACCCCCACACCCCTCCAGGGGACCCCCGGGCACCCTGAGAGACACCAGTGCCCTATCAGGCACCCCAATACCCTTCCAAAGTATCCCTGGACGCTGTCAGGGACCCCCACACCCCTCCAGGGCACTCCTGGGCGCCCCCAGGGACCCCAACACTCCTCCAGGCCACCCCAATGCTCTTTCAGGACCCCCCTGGGCACCCCAACACCCCTCCAGAGGCCTCCTGGGCAGCTCCAGGGACCCCAATGTCCCTCCAGGGCACCCCTGGCCGCCCCAGTGCTCCTCCAAGGCACCCCAGTGCTCTTCCAGAGGCTCCCTGGGCACCCCCACAGACCCCAACGCCCCTCCAAAAGCCTCCTGGGCACCTCCAGAGACGCTAAGGCCCCTCCAGGGCACCCCTGGGCACCCCCAGGGACCCCAGTGCTCCTCCAGGGCATGCCCAGGGACCCCAAAACCCCTCCAGGGCACCCCTGGGCACCCCCAGGAACCCTAATGCTCCTCCAGGGCACCCCCAGGGACCCCAATGCTCCTCCAGGGCACCCCTGGGCACCCCCAGGGACCCCAATGCTCCTCCAGGGCACCCCTGGGCACCCCAAAACCCCTCCAGGGCACCCCTGGGCACCCCCAGGGACCCTAATGCTCCTCCAGGGCACGCCCAGGGACCCCAAAACCCCTCAAGGGCACCCCGGGCACCCCCAGGGACCCCAATGCTCCTCCAGGGCACACCCAGGGACCCCAAAACCCCTCCAGGGCACCCCTGGGCACCCCCAGGGACCCCAGTGCTCCTCCAGGGCATGCCCAGGGACCTCAAAACCCCTCCAGGGCACCCCTGGGCACCCCCAGGAACCCTAATGCTCCTCCAGGGCACCCCCAGGGACCCCAATGCTCCTCCAGGGCACCCCTGGGCACCCCCAGGGACCCCAATGCTCCTCCAGGGCACCCCTGGGCACCCCAAAACCCCTCCAGGGCACCCCTGGGCACCCCCAGGGACCCTAATGCTCCTCCAGGGCACGCCCAGGGACCCCAAAACCCCTCAAGGGCACCCCGGGCACCCCCAGGGACCCCAATGCTCCTCCAGGGCACACCCAGGGACCCCAAAACCCCTCCAGGGCACCCCTGGGCGCACCCAGGAACCCTAATGCTCCTCCAGGACACGCCCAGGGACCCCAAAACCCCTCCAGGGCACCCCTGGGTGCCCCCAGGAACACTAATGCTCCTCCAGGGCACGCCCAGGGACCCCAAAACCCCTCCAGGGCACCCCGGGCACCCCCAGGGACCCCAATGCTCCTCCAGGGCACGCCCAGGGACCCCAAAACCCCTCCAGGGCACCCCGGGCACCCCCAGGGACCCCAAAACCCCTCCAGGGCACCCCTGGGCACCCCCAGGGACCCCAACAGTCTTTTCAAGGTCCCCGAGCCCCTCCAGAGACACACACCCCCCCCCCCCTCCAAGCCCCCCTCCAGAGCACCCCAACGTCCCCTCTTCCCTCTCCCCCACAGCGCCGCCCCCGGCCTCCGGGGGGCGCTACACACACCCCACCCCACCCCCCCCCCGGGGCCTCTCTGTCCCCCCCTCTCGGTGCCCCGGCGCCATTTCCCGCCGCCGTCGTTCCCCCCTCGTCTCCTCAACCCTCTCCCGCCCCGGCCCGCCGCCGCCGCCAGCGCCGCCGCCGCCGCGCTCCGGTACCATCTCATCGGGGCTGAGGATGCCGAACTGGACTCGCTTGATGGTTCGCAACGGGCAGGCGCTGTCGCCGGAGGGCGGCCCACCGTGCATGGCGCCGGTCGGTCCGCGGCCCCGCGCCGCCTCGGCTACTCAAAACAAAAAAAAACCCCACCCCCCACCGGCTTCGGCCGCCTTTAACGGCCAAACCCCGCCGGGACGAGGCGGGGAACCTGCCCCCGGGAGGGGGACGCCCCCCCTCGCCCGCCCGCCAACACCGCCGGGCCCCGTCTCCCCCCCGACTCCGGCCGCTCCGCGCTCCCCGGCGCGACTGAGCCGGGGGGGCCGCCCGCGCCTCCTTATATAGACTCGCCCCCCCCCCCCCGCACGAGGCGGGCCGCGCGCCGCGGCCGGGGGGGGGGGGGAGGGAGGGGGCGTGGCCGGAGCGTACCAAGCCGCGGAGCGGCGGGGGAGGGGGGTGGTGCGCGGCGCGGAGGACGCCGGGATAGAGGCGGTGGAGAGGGGAGGGGGCAGCGGGCCCCGTTACCGGCACCGGAGGAAGCGGGGAGCGGCGGGGGGGCGGGACGGGGCGGCTGCTCCGTGTAACCCCGGCGGGACGCGCCGCCGGCGGCCTTCCCCCCTCCCCCCCCCCCCGCTACGCGGTGGGACGGGTTTATGAATAATTCATGAGGCGGCGCGGCGGAAAGCTCCGCCCCCAGCGCTCGAGCGCCGCTGGCCCCGCCTCCGAGCGCCCAAGCGTCGCCGGAAGCGGCCGGAGATCGCCGGAAGCGGCCGGAGATTGCCGAAGCGCCGCCGGAAGCGGCCGGAGATCGCCGGAAGCGGCCGGAGATTGCCGAAGCGCCGCCGGAAGCGGCCGGAGATTGCCGAAGCGCCGCTCCGAGCCGCGGCCTGCGCCGCCCCGGCCTCGCCCGCTCGCCCTGCCCGCGCCGCCTCTCCCCCCCGGCCCGGCCGCCGCCGCTGGGAAAGGCCGCGGCTTGGGCCTACTCCCGGGCGGCGGAGGAGGGGCGAGCCCGGGGCGGCGGCGGTGGCTTCGGGAACGGTGGGGAAGGCTCTGGAGGAGGAGGCGGGGGGGGGGGGTTGTGGGGGGCGGGAGGGGAAGGGGGGGGTATTTAGGGGGAGCAGGAGGGTTTGGGGGGGTTGGTTAGTGGCCGGGAGGGAGCGTTGGAGGGGAGCAGTTGGGTTTGGGGGGGCAGCAGGGGCAGGAAAGAAGGAATTTCGGGGGAGCAGGAGGATTTGGGGGCGGGAAGAGGCGAGAAAGGGTCGTTTCGGGGAAGCAGGAGGGTTTGGGGGCAATTGGGGATGGGGAGGGGGGGCCTTGGGGGGAGCGGGGGGGTTTGGGGGGGCAGTTCAGGGCAGGGAGGGGGGATTTGGGGGGCAGTTAGGGGGTATTTTGGGGGGGCAGGAGGGGTTGGAGGGGCAGTTGGGATATTTTGGGGGGCAGGAGGGGTTGGGGGCAGTTAGGGGGTATTGGGGGGGGCAGGAGGGGTTGGGGGGGCAGTTAGGGGGTATTTTGGGGAGGCAGGAGGGTTTGGGGGGGCAGTTAGGGGGTATTGGGGGGGCAGGAGGGGTTGGGGGTGCAGTTAGGGGGTATTTCGCCCCCCCCGTCCCGGTCAGGCTCTCCCTTGTCACCGTGTCACCAGTGGGGTCCACGTCACTCCGTCACCCAGGGGGTGTTGTGTGTCCCACACACACACACACACCCCCCCCAGCGTCACCGTGTCCGCCTGTCATCGGTGGCGTCTCCGACGCGTGTGTCGTGTCCCTGTGTCCCCATCCCGCCCCCCGGTCCCTGGTGGGATCTTGTCACCGTCACTGGGGGGGGGGGGGGGGGTCACCAGTGGGGTCCCCGTGTCCTGGGGTCGGGGGGTACAACAGCACCCTACAGCTCGGGACGCAATTGGGGACATGGGGGGACACAACAGCCCGTCACGGAGGCGCGACGAGGGGGTCCGCAGCTGGGACGCGGGCGGGTACAGGCGGTGACGCCGCGCGGCGAGGGACGCGCTCGTCCCTGGGGTGTACGGGCACGCGGTGCCGCCTGCGCGGCACGGCCTGACGTACGGCAACGCGCCACGCCGTGTGACGCAACGCGACCCCCCGCGCCACCCCGCCGCACAGCCCGACGCGCGCCGTTGACGCGCGCCGCAACCGGCAACGCCGGGGAGTGTAAGCTTTGACGTGCGACGCAGCCGGCCGCACGGCACAACCTGCAGCACCCTGCGGCACACCCTGACGCGCGCCGCAACCCACAACGTCGCGTGATAACCGCCTGACGCGCGGCGCGGCCTGCAACGCTGTGATGCACAGCCTGATGGGCAAAACAACACCGTGCAGCGCGGTCTGATGCACGACACAGCCCGCAGCGCCGTGCAGCACAGCCCGACACGCAACACGACCGGCAACGGTATGCAGCACAGCCTGACACACAACACAACCCCGTGCAGCACAGCCGGACGTGCAGCACAGCCTGATGTACAACGCAACCCACAACCCCGTGCAGCACAGCCTGACACACAACACAACCCACAACCCCGTGCAGCACAGGCTGACACACAACCCGCAACCCCATGCAGCACAGCCGGACGTGCAGCACAGCCTGATGTACAATGCAACCCGCAACCCTGTACAGCACAGCCTGACATGCAGCACAGCCTGACACACAACACAACCCCGTGCAGCACAGCCTGAGGTACAACGCGACCCGCAACCCCGTGCAGCACAGCCTGACGTGTGGCACAGCCTGATGTACAACACAACCCACAACCCCGTGCAGCACAGGCTGACACACAACGCGCAACCCCGTGCAGCACAGCCGGACGTGCAGCACAACCTGCCGCACAATCCGCCCTGCAACACCACATACCGCGGCCTGACACACAACACAACCCACAACCCCGTGCAGCACAGCCGGACGTGCAGCGCAACCTGCTGTACGACACAGCCTGCAACCCACAGCACAGCCTGACACACAACCCACGACCCCGTGCAGCACAGCCTGATGTACGACACAACCCACAGCCCCGTGCAGCACAGCCTGACACACAACCCACAACCCCGTGCAGCACAGGCTGACATGCAGCACAGCCTGACACACAACACAAGCCACAACCCCGTGCAGCACAACCCGCTGTACGACACAGCCTGCAACCCACAGCACAGCCTGACACACAACCCCGTGCAGCACAGCCTGACGTGCAGCACAACCCACAACCCCGTGCAGCACAGCCAGACGTGCAGCACAGCCTGACGTACAACGCAACCCACAACCCCGTGCAGCACAGCCTGACACACAACACAACCGGCAATGCCATGCAACACAGCCCGACGTGCACTACAGCCTTTACGCACAACGCAACCCGCAGCGCCGAGCAGCACAGCCTGACGCGCAGCACAACCCACTGCGCGACACAGCATGCAACACCGTGTGGCACAGCCTGACACACAATGCAACCCGCAACGCCGTGCAGCACAGCCTGATGCACGACACAACCCCGCAACACTCTGCGACGCAGCCGGACATGCAACACAACCCAGAACGCTGTACAGCACCGCCTGACACACAACACAACCCATGACACCATGCAGCACAGCCTGATGTGCAACACAACCCGCAACACCGTGCGCTACAGCCTGATGCGCAATGCCACCCACTGCACAACACGACCCGCAACACCGTGCGGCACAGCCGGACACGCAGCACAGCCTGCGACACCAAGCCGAACAGACCGATGTACAGCATCGCCCACAACGCCCTGCAGCACGATGCAGCTGGCGATGCGGTGACAGTGTGACAACGTGACACAACTCACGACACGGTGCGACACCGGGAATGCAGCCCCACAACTGAGGCCCCAACGCGCGCGTGTACACGCACACACACACGCACGGAGCTGTGGCCTGTGTACGTTGTGTCACTGGTTGTGTTCCCCCTGTGTGCTGTTGTGTCCCGTGTGGCCCCGGTTGTGTCCCTGGTTGTGTCCACGGTTGTGCCCTGTCATACCCCAGTTGTGTCCCCAGTTGTGCGCTGTTGTCCCCCCCTGTTGTGTGCCGCTGTACCCCCGGTTGTATCCCCCAGTTGTGCCCATGGCTGTGTGACACTGTACCCCCAGCTGCGTCCCCCAGTTGTGCCCCAGCTTGTGTCCCGCTGTACCCCCGGCTGCGTCCCCAACTACGTCCCTGGTTGTACCCCTGGCTGCGTCCCCGACTGTGTGTCCCCGGTTGCATCTCCTGGTTGTGCCCCCCAGTTGTTCCCCCAGCTGTGCCCCCGGCTGTGTCCCGCTGTACCCCAATTTGTGCCGCCGGTTGTACACCCCCACCCCCCCCCAGCTATGTCCCCGGGTTGTGCCCCCCGATTGTGCCCCCGGCTGTGTCCCCCCATACTCCCAGCTGTGTCCCTGGTTGTGTCCCCCAGTTGTGTCCCACTGTCCCCCCGGCTGTGTCCCCCGGTTGTGTCCCCCGGTTGCGTCCCCCGGTTGCGTGCTGCCATTCCCTGGTTGTGTCCCCAGCTGTGCTGCTGTACCACCGGTTGTGTCCTCCAGTTGTGCCCCTGGTTGTGTCCCACCGTACCCCCGGCTGTGTCCCTGGTTGTGCCCCTGGTTGTGTCCTGCTGTACCCCCAACTACGTGCCTCTGGTTGTGGCCCCAGCTGTGTCCCGCTGTACCCCTGGTTGTGTCCCGCTGTACCCCCACCCTGGCTGTGTCTCCCGGTTGTGCCCCCGGTTGTGTGCCGCTGTCCCCCCGGCTGTGCCCCCTGGTTGTGTCCTGCTGTACCCCGACTTGTGCCCCCAGTTGTGTGCTGCCGTGCCCCCACCCTGGCTGTGGCCCCCGGTTGTGTCCCACTGTACCCTCGGCCGTGTCCCCCGGTTGTGCCCCCCAGTTGTGCCACCGGTTGTGCCACCGGTTGTGTGCTGCCATACCCCCACCCTGACCACGTCCCCGGGTTGTGTCCCACTGTCCCCCTGGTTGTGCCCATGATTGTGCCCCCCGGTTGTGCTGCCGGTTGTGTGCTGCCATACCCCCAGTTGTGTCCCCCGGTTGTGTCCCATGGTTGCCCCCCAAGTTGTGTGTTGCCGTACCCCTGGTTGTGTCCCACTGCGCCCCCGGTTGTGTCCCCCGGTTGTGTCCCACCGTCCCCCTGACCATGTCCCCCGGTTGTGTCCCACTGTACCCTCGGCCGTGTCCCCCAGTTGTCCCCCCCAGTTGTGCCGCCGGTTGTGTGCTGCCGTACCCCCACCCTGGCTGTGCCCCCCGGTTGTGTCCCACTGTACCCTCGGCCATGTCCCCCAGTTGTCCCCCCCAGTTGTGCCCCCCGGTTGTGCCGCCGGTTGTGTGCTGCCGTACCCCCACCCCAACTGTGTCCCACCGTACCCCCACCCCAACTGTGTCCCCTGGTTGTGTCCCACTGTGCCCCCGGTTGTGCCCCCCGGTTGTGCCCCCCGGTTGTGTCCCACCGTCCCCCTGACCGTGTCCCCTGGTTGTGTCCCACTGTACCCTCGGCCGTGTCCCCCGGTTGTGCCCCCCAGTTGTGCCGCCGGTTGTGTGCTGCCGTACCCCCACCCTGACCGTGTCCCCCGGTTGTGTCCCACTGTACCCCCGGCTGCGCCCCCCCGGGTTGTGCCGCCGGTTGTGTCCCCCCCGCCTGTGTCCCCTTCTCTCCCTGTTCCTCCGCCGTTACCCCCAACGAGGGGGGACGGGGACACACACACCTGGTCCCCGTCCCCCCCCCCCCCCCCGTACCCCCTACCCCCCCGTACCCCCCCCCGTGTCCCCCCCGTGTCCCCCGTGGCGTGGGGCGGGGGGGGGCTCCCTCCCACCCGGGGCCCAACGGCGCCGCCTCCATCTTGTGCCGCCGCTGCCGCCACCGCCGCCGTCGCGACATCAACCGGCCCCGGGACAGGCCCCGGTAACGACCCCCCCGACACCGGGACCGCCGGGGGGGGGGAACCGGGACACCCCTCCCCCCCCCCCCCCCGGACCGGGACACCCCCCACCCCCCCCCTACACCCGCCCCCGGGGGACACCGGGACCCCCCACCCCGTATCGGGCCTGTCACGGGATCGGGACACCCCCCACCCCCCTCCCCCGGTACTGACACCCCCTCCCCGGTGAACAGGGGGGTCCTTATGGGGCTGACGACCCCCCCCAGCCCCCCCCCCTTTGCCCTGGGTCCCCCCCCACCCCCAAAATGCCCTCCCGACCTCCAAAATGCTCCCCCCGACACCCCCAAAGTGCCCTGGGACCCCCCAAAGTGCCCCGCCCCCCTGCAACACCCCCCATGACCCCCCCCCACACCCCCCCCGAAATGTCCCTGACCCCCCCCCCCCCCCCGGGGCCCCACCCTGGACCCCCCCAAATGCCACTCGCCCCCAAGAACCCCCCCTGCACGCCCCCCAAGCGTTGCTGGGATGGGGGGGTTGTGTCTGAACCCGGGGGTCGGGGCGGGTTTCGGGGGGCAGTTGGGTGCGGTTGTGCGTGTGCGACTGTTGGGGGGGCGGGGGGGGGCGCGGCTGCGTGTTTGTGCAGGCGGTTGTGTGTCTGTGCGTGGGCATGTGCGGGGTGTGTGTCGGTGTGGGGTTGCGTGGGGGCTGTTGGTCCGTGCGCGGTTGTGCGCCCGTGTGCAGTTGTGTGTCATGTCCGTGTGCGGCTGTGCGGCTGCGTGTTGTGTGTTGTGTCCGGGTGCGGTTGTGCGTCTGTATGTCATTGTGAGTGTCGCGTCCGTGCGCGGTTGTGGTTGTGTCGGCGTGTGGTTGCGTGTGCCAAGTGTCCCTGTGCGGCTGTGCGCCTGCGTGGCGTCATGTGTGGGTCGTGTGTCCACGTGTGGTTGTGTGTCGTGTCCGTGTGCGGTTGTGCATCCATGTGTCGTCGTGTGTGTCAAGTGTCCGTGTGCGGTTGTGCGTCCACGTGTGATTGTCGGTGTCAAGTGTCCGTGTGCGGTTGTGTGTCCACCTCTGTGCGATTGTGAGCGTCATGTGTGTGTGGTTGTGGGGTTGTGCATCTGCGTGTGGTTGTGAGTGTCGTGTGTCCGTGTGCGACTGTGCGTCCGCGTGTCATTGTGTGTGTTAAGTGCCCACGTGTGCCTGGGGTTGCGTCATGTGTCCGTGGGCGGTTGTGCATCTGCGGGTGCTTGTGTGTCGCGTCCGTGTGCGGTTGTGCGTCCATACGTGGTTGTGAGTGTCGTGTGTCCATGTGCAGTCGTGTGTCTGCGTGTGGTTGTGTTTGTCAAGCGTCCATGTGCGGTTGTGTGTCTGTGTGTGCTTGTGTGTCACGTCCGTGTGCAGTTGTGTGTGTCAGGTCTCTGCGTGCGGTTGTGCGTCCACGTGTGGGTGTGCGTCCACGTGGGATTGTGAGTCTCACGTGTCCGTGTCCGGTTGTGCGTCCGTCTGTGTTGTGTCACGTTGTGCACACACGTGAGGGGTGTCAGGGTGTGGGTGCCGGTCGTACTGTCGCGCGTGCGTCAGTCTCCTGGCACAGGCACGAGACGCGCGTTTGCGATGGTTGTGCGCTGCGTGGGCGCGCAAGGGCGTGGGCACGCTGTTGTCCGTGCACAGGTGCTGCGCACCTGTAGCGTGTGCGTGCAGGGTGTGAGCACGGTCTGTGCGTGCACGTGGTGGTTGTGTGTGTGTACGCGCGCGCGTTTGCTCTGTGCAGGGTGTTTGTGTGCGCTGCGGGTGTTGTGTGCGTTGTCTACGTGCATGCACGGGGCGGGGGGGTGCGCGCGCGGTGCGGGTGTTGTGCAGGTTGCGTATGTGCGCGTGCTCTGTGTGTGCTGCGGGTGTTGTGTGCGTTGTCTACGTGCAGGGACCGTGCTGGGGGTGTGCCCGCGCTGTGGCCGTTGTGTGCAGTGCGGCTGTGGGTGTTGTATATGTGTGTGCGCTCCGGGTGTGCGTGCTGGGGGTGTTGCCTGCGTTGTGCACGTCCATGCGCTGTGTGTGTGTGCGCGCGCGTGCAGTGCGGGTGTTGTGCACGGCGTGCACGCGCCGTGGGTGTTTGTGTGCGTGTGTTGTGCATGTGCACAGACTGCGCGCACCGTACGGGTGTTGTGCGCAGGGTGTACACGCATGCACTCTGTGTGTGTGTGTGTGTGTGTGCAGTGCGGGTGTTGTGCACGTTGTAGATGTCCACGCGCGACGGCTGTTGCGCGTAGCACAGGGGATGTGCAGGTGTGTGCACGGGGTGTGCGGGCGTTGTGGGTGTTGTGCACGCGCGCAGACCGTGTGCTGGGGGTGTTTGTGCGCAGCGCGAGTGTTGCGTGCACTCTGTGTGTGTACTCTCGTGCGTGGGTGTGCCGTGCAGGTGTTGTGCGTGTCGCGTCCGTGCGTGCACGGTGCGCGCGCGCAGCGCGGGTGTTGTGTGGATTATGCGCGTTGTGGATGTGCACCCCCTCCGTGTGTGTGTGTGCAGTGCAGGTGTTGCGTGCGTTGGTTGCGTGCGTGCACAGCGTGTGCCCGGTGTGCGCGTGCCATAGGGGTGTGTGTGTGGGGGGGTGTTGCGTATGTACGTGGACTGTGCGCGCTGTGGTGGTTGTGCGTGTTGTGTACGTGCTGGTGTGGCCAGTGCAGGTGTTGCGTGTGTTGTATACGTGCACGTACTCCGTGTACGTGTGCGCTGTGGGTGTTGCCTGCGCCCGTGGGTGTGCGCGCGCAGCGCGGGCGGCGCGGGGGTTGTGCGTGTGCGTGCACAGTGTGCGTGTGTGCGCGGGGCGGGTGTTGCGGGTGTTGCGTCTGTCCATGCGCTGTGGCTGTTGTGCGTAGCCCAGGGGTTGTGCACGCGTGTGCGCAGGGCGGGCGTGCAGCGCGGGTGTTGTGTGTGTTGTGTATCTCCGCGCGCTGTGGCTGTTGTGTGCAGTGCGGGTGTTGCGCGTGTGCTGGGGGTGTTGCGTGCGTTGCGCCTGTGCATAGCCCGTGCGCCGGGGGGTGTTTGTGCACAGCGGGGGTGTTGCGGGCACTCTGTGTGTGCACGTACACCCACGCTGCGGGTGTTGCACGTGTCGTGTCTGTCTGCGGGCTGTGTGCTGGGGGTGTTCGTGCGCTGTACGCGCGTGTGTGCTCCGTGCGTGTCTGTGCAGCGCAGGTGGGGTGTGTGTTGTACGCGCACGTGCTCTGGGTGTGCGCGTGCGCTGCGGGTGTTGCACGCGTTGCGGGTGTGCAACGGCCTGTGCACGGCGTGCGCATGCTGCAGGTGTTCCATGTGTTGCGTACCCGCTGTTGCGTGCAGCGCGGGTGTTGCACGTGTTGTACACGTGCACGTGCTCTGTGTGTGTGTGTGTGTGCACTGTGCGTGTTACACCCGTGCATGGGCCGTGCGGGGTGTGCGCGCACAACGTGGGCGTTGCGGGTGTTGCGTACGCGCAGACTGCTGTGCTGGGGGGTGTTGCGCGCACCGGGTGTGTGCAGTGCGGGTGTTGTGCGCGGTGTGCACGGGTGCGCAATCCCCGTGTTGCACGTGTCACACCCACGCACCTGCCGTGCACCGCCTGTGCCCCCACCCCCCCTGGGGGGGTGTGCGTCCCCCCGCCCGCCTGTCGCACACCCCCCACACCCCCCCCACACCCCCTTTCCGCCTGTACACGCGTGCGACTGTCCCCTGCGTCAGCCCTGCCCGTGGGCGTGGGCCGGGAGGTGCCCCCAGCCCTCGCGCGCACGCGGGTGACGCGGTGACATGTAGTGACACGTCCGTCACCCGCGTCCCCACATCCGCCTGTGCGCGTCACCCGCCTGACCCCACCCTCGCACCCCCCCCCCCCCCAGCCTCCTCTGCCATCGCCCTGTTCTTTAACAACACCCGACGCAAGGGCTTGTGGTAGGAAGGGGGCCTCGTGACATCACTCCCAGCCCAGCCAATGAGCATCCAGGTGAGCTCTGACGTCTGCATTCCCTGCTACCCCATTGGCCTACGGGGGGTGTGACACGGGGCGGGGTCCCCCTTTTTCTCTGCTCCCTCATTGGCTGCAGTGAAAGGTCTTTCCCTGGCAGGACCTTGGGGGGGGGGAGGGTTGTTGGGTGGGGGGAGGGGTGTTGGGGGGGTTGTTTCCATGGCAACAGTTGGGTGACATCTTCCCCCCCCCCCCCCCCCCATCACCCACGGTGTCCTCCATCACCGGGATGCCACCGCCTGTTGCCTCTCGGTGACGTCCCCGTCATCGCCGGATGGAGGTTGTCAGGCAGCTCCGGTGGTACTTTTTTTTTTGGGGGGGGGGAGGTGTAAAAGAAGGGGGGAGGGGTCAGTCCCCCCCTCCCGGTGACACTTGGGGTCCCTTCCCCGGTCACCCCTGGGGTGGGCGGGGAAGGGGGACGGGAGGGTGTCCGGGTGTTTCCTCGCGGGGTTGTTCCGGTTGACGGAGGGGTTCCGGGGTGGGGGTGGGGGTGGTGGGGGAGGGGGTGTGCATGGGGTGGGGGGGGGGGGGGTGCGCATGGCAGAGGGGGTGTGTGCATGGGGGGGGGCATCCCCTCCGCCTGTACCACCCCCCCACCCCCCCCCCACCCCGTCTCTGTAGGCCTCCGGCTGTAGCTGCTGCGTCAGGTTGTTCCCTTCCCCCTTGACCCCACCCCCGCTGTCATCGGTTGTACCAGGGTGTCCCCTCCCCTGCCCCGTGTCACCTCCTGTCTGACTGTACCCCCCCACCGCAACGTCCCCTCCCCACAACCCACTTGGCACATCCATCCCCCCCCCCCCCCCCCCCCGCGTCAGTCGGTGCCTCCGCCACCCCCACGACTGTACACCCCCCTCCAGCTGCGTCTGCCTGTGCGGGGGAGGACATACACCTTCGTGACATCACTCTGACAACTGATGACATCATACCATAGCTGACACGCACCCCCCCTCCCCCCCGCAGCCCCGATGACATCACGCCCACGCATCCCAGGAGAGCTTTACCCGGCTGTACCCATCACCATGGGGCACAGTCAGCTCCCCCCCCCCCAGTGACATCACACTGTCTCCCTGCAGTGACGATGACATCATGGCCCTGTCCCAACCTCCACATTCCCATGACGTCACGTGTCCCATGTCATGCGGTACCCAGCGACGCACACCCCCGCTGCCATTTTGTTGCCCGCCACCATTTTGTCACCCGCAGCCATTTTGTCACCCACTACCTTTTCGTTACCCAGCATAATTTTGTCACCCACCCCCATTTCATCACCCGCTTCCACTTTGTCACCCGCTGCCATTTTGTCACCCACTGCCACTTTGTCACCCGCTGCCATTTTGTCACCCGCTGCCATTTTGTCGCTCTATTTTGTCACCTGCTGACACTTCGTCAGCCTCTCCCGTTTTGTCACCTGCTGCTGTTTTGTCACCCACTACCATTTTGTCACCCAGATGCACGTGTTGTACCACCAGACTGTGACACCCCCCCCCGTTGCCTCCGACTGTAGCTTCCCCCTCCACGATGACCGACTGTTCCGACACAACTGGAGGCAGGAGCCAGGACTGACGTGCCCTTGCCTGTCCCTGTCTCGCTACAGCCGTGCCTGGCTGGTGCGGTGATTGTGCGCTGTAGTCGTGTAACACCTTGCACACCCACGACTGTGGCGTGATGCAGTTGGGACGTGCCCGTGGGCAGCCTCCGGGAACCACAGGCAGCCTGCCGGGTGTACCAGGGGGCACTGCTCTGCCTGTACCTGCCTTGCTTTATCGCCCCTCTGACTGTAGCCAGACTACACCGCTCTGCCTGTACCTGCCTTGCTTTATTGCCCTTCCGACTGTAGCCAGGCTACACCGCTCTGCCTGTACCTGCCTTGCTTTATCGCCCTTCCGACTGTAGCCAGGCTACACCGCTCTGCCTGTACCTGCCTTGCTTTATCGCCCTTCCGACTGTAGCCAGGCTACACTGCTCTGCCTGTACCTGCCTTGCTTTATCGCCCTTCCGACTGTAGCCAGGCTACACCGCTCTGCCTGTACCTGCCTTGCTTTATCGCCCTTCCGACTGTAGCCAGGCTACACCGCTCTGCCTGTACCTGCCTTGCTTTATCGCCCTTCCGACTGTAGCCAGGCTACACTGCTCTGCCTGTACCTGCCTTGCTTTATCGCCCTTCCGACTGTAGCCAGGCTACACCGCTCTGCCTGTACCTGCCTTGCTTTATCGCCCTTCCGACTGTAGCCAGGCTACCCGCTCTGCCTGTACCTGCCTTGCTTTATCGCCCTTCCGACTGTAGCCAGGCTACACCGCTCTGCCTGTACCTGCCTTGCTTTATTGCCCTTCTGACTGTAGCCAGGCTACACCGCTCTGCCTGTACCTGCCTTGCTTTATCGCCCTTCCGACTGTAGCCAGGCTACACCGCTCTGCCTGTACCTGCCTTGCTTTGTCGCCCCTCCGACTGTAGCCAGGTTATATTCCTTCCCATCTCTGCCTGGCAGGGGTCCTGAGTCTGCCTTCTGCCTGTAGCTGCCTGACAACAGTCGTACGGCTGGGTGTTTCCC
>JAPZLJ010000058.1:0-21382 GCA_027474245.1 Spheniscus humboldti | reverse complement strand
CCCGCCTCCGCCCCCAAGGAGACCCCCGACACCCCCCCAGGGGACCCCAACTACCCCCCACGGACCTCAGCGTCCCTCCCAGACCACCCAAGGCACCCCCCAAATGCCCTCCCAGATGATCCTAAGCTCCCCCCCCCAGCCTCCGCCCCCAAGGAGACCCCCGACACCCAGGGGACCCCAACCCCCCCCCAGGGGACCCCAACTACCCCCCAGGGACCTCAGCATCCCTCCCAGACCACCTATCTGCCCCCCCCCAAGGCACCCCAAATGCCCTCCAGCATGATCCCTAAGCTCCCCCCCCCCCCCCCCCGCCTCTGCCCCCCAAGGAGACCCCGAACCCCCCAGGGGACCCCAAACCCCCCCCCCAGGGGACCCCAACTACCCCCCACGGACCTCAGCGTCCCTCCCAGACCACCCAAGGCACCCCCAAATGCCCTCCCAGATGATCCTAAGCTCCCCCCCCCCCCCCCCCGCCTCCGCCCCCCCAAGGAGACCCCCGACAACCCCCCCAGGGGACCCCGAACCCCCCCCCCCGGGACCCCCCGCCGCCGTCTCACCGCTGTCGGAGAGGTCCCGCAGGGAGCTGCTGAGGGCGCTGCGCTTGAGCCCCTCACCGGCCCCGAACGCCTCCTCCAGGCTGCTGCGGCTGAGGCCGTTTGAGGGGCCTCGCGGGGGGGCCCCCGCCCCCGCGGCCCCGACACCCCCTTCTGCTTCTCCAGCTCCGCTGCGGGGAGGGGGGGGGGAATGGGGGAGACGGGGGGGGGGGGACACCGGACATGGCGGCCTCAGTCGTCCCAGCGGCCCCCCCCTCAGCGAACCCCCAACGGTCCCAGTCCCCATCGAAATGCCCCCATTGACCGTCCCGGTGCCCCTGGTGCCCCCCCCAGTGCCCCCGGTGTCCCCAGTGCCCCCCCCAGTGCCCCCAGTGCCCCCGGTGCCCCCAGTGCCCCCCCCAGTGCCCCCGGTGCCCCCCCCCAGTGCCCCAGTGCCCCCCCCCAGTGCCAGCCCCGGTGCCCTGGTGCCTCTCCCAGTGCTCCCAGTGCCCCCAGTGCCTGTCCCGGTGCCCCCAGTGCTCCCAGTTCCCATCCAAGTGTTCCAGTGCCTCTCTCATTGCCCCCAGTGCCCCTCCCAGCGCTCCAGTGCTCCCAGTGCCCCTCCCAGTGCTCCAGTGCTCCCAGAGCCCATCCCAGTGCTCCCAGTCCCCTCCCAGTGCTCCCAGTGCCCCCAGTGCCCCTCCCAGCGCTCCCAGTGCTCCCAGTGCCCCTCCCAGTGCTCCCAGTGCTCCAGAGCCATCCCAGTGCTCCCAGTCCCCCTCCCAGTGCTCCCAGTGCTCCCAGTGCCCCTCCCAGTGCTCCCAGTGCTCCCAGAGCTCATCCCAGTGCTCCCAGTCCCCTCCCAGTGCTCCCAGCAGCCCACCCCAGTGCTCCCAGCAGCCCACCCGAGTGCTCCCAGTGCTCCCAGTCCCCTCCCAGTGCTCCCAGTCCCCCTCTCAGTGCTCCCAGTGCTCCCAGCGCCCCTCCCAGCGCTCCCAGTGCTCCCAGCGCCCCCTCCCAGTGCTCCCAGCGCCCACCCCAGTGCTCCCAGTGCTCCCAGAGCTCACCCCAGTGCTCCCAGTGCCCCTCCCAGTGCTCCCAGCGCCCACCCAAGTGCTCCAGCGCCTCCAGTGCTCCCAGTGCTCCAGTCCCTCCCAGTGCTCCCAGTGCTCCCAGTCCCCTCCCAGTGCTCCCAGCGCTCCCCAGCGCCCCTCCCAGTGCTCCCAGTGCCCCTCCAGCGCCCCTCCCAGCGCTCCCAGTGCTCCCAGCGCCCCTCCCAGTGCTCCCAGCGCCCACCCCAGTGCTCCCAGTGCTCCAGAGCTCACCCCAGTGCTCCCAGTGCCCCTCCCAGTGCTCCCAGCGCCCACCCAAGTGCTCCCAGCGCCCCTCCCAGTGCTCCCAGTGCTCCCAGTCCCCCTCCCAGTGCTCCCAGCGCTCCCAGCGCCCCTCCAGTGCTCCCAGTGCCCCTCCCAGTGCTCCCAGTGCCCCTCCCAGCGCCCCTCCCAGCGCTCCCAGTGCTCCCAGTCCCCTCCCAGTGCTCCAGTCCCCTCCCAGCGCTCCCAGTGCTCCAGCGCCCCTCCCAGTGCTCCCAGTGCCCACCCCAGTGCTCCCAGCGCCCACCCCAGTGCTCCAGCGCCCTCCCAGTGCTCCCAGTGCTCCCAGAGCTCACCCCAGTGCTCCCAGTGCCCCTCCCAGTGCTCCCAGCGCCCACCCCAGTGCTCCCAGCAGCCCACCCAAGTGCTCCCAGCGCCCCTCCCAGCGCTCCCAGTGCTCCCAGTCCCCTCCCAGTGCTCCCAGTGCCCCTCCCAGCGCTCCCAGTGCTCCCAGTCCCCTCCCAGTGCTCCCAGTGCCCCTCCCAGTGCTCCCAGCGCTCCCAGCGCCCCTCCCAGCGCTCCCAGTCCCCTCCCAGCGCCCCTCCAGTGCTCCCAGTGCTCCCAGCGCCCCTCCCAGCGCTCCCAGTGCTCCCAGCGCCCCTCCCAGTGCTCCAGCACCCCTCCCAGCGCTCCCAGCGCCCCTCCCAGCGCTCCCAGTGCTCCCAGCGCCCCTCCCAGCGCTCCCAGCGCCCCTCCCAGTGCTCCCAGCACCCCTCCCAGCGCTCCCAGCGCCCCTCCCAGCGCTCCCAGTGCTCCCAGCGCCCCTCCCAGCGCTCCGCTCACCCTCACGCGGTACTTCTCCATCTCCTGCACCTCGGCCACGGACTCGCGGAGGTCGCTGGCGAAGCGCAGCCGGTCCTGCGGGCTCGGGGCGTTGAAGACGATGAGGACCCTTCCTCTCCCCTCCCGGCGCCGCCGACAGCAGCTTGATCCCAAACTGGTAATCTGGGGGGGTGGGGGTGGGGGGGGTCAGAGGGCATGGGGTCAGAGGTCATGGGTTCGGGGGGGGGACCCGGGGGGGCCAGGGGAGGGGGTATCCCAGGGGGGACACCATGGGACATCCACCAGGGGACACCATGGGGCAGGGGGACATCCCAGGGGGGACACCATGGGGCAGGGGGACATCCCAGGGGGGACACCATGGGGCAGGGGGACGCCATGGGACATGGGGACATCCCAGGGGGGACGCCATGGGACATCCCACAGGGGACACCATGGGGCAGGGGGACATCCCAGGGGGGACACATGGGACATCCCACAGGGACACCATGGGGCAGGGGGACGCCATGGGACATCCCACGGGGGACACCATGGGGCAGGGGACATCCCATGGAGGACGCCGTTGGACATTCCACAGGGGGACACCGTGGGACATCCTGTGGGGGACACCGTGGGGTGGGGAGCATCCCATGGGGGACACCACGGGCCATCCGTGGGGGACACCATGAAACATCCCACCGGTGAACACCATGGGACGTGCGATGGGGGACACCGCGTGGTGGATCCCATGGGGCAAAGGGTGGGGGACGGACCCCGGGGGACGTAGGGGCAGGGGAGCATCCCGCGGAGGGGCTGTGGGGCAGGGGGGAGCATGCCACGGGGTGCCGTGGGGCGCCGTGGGGCGCCGCCGCGCGGGCTCACAGGCGGTTCTGGAAGAGCTGCATGTGCATCTCAACGAGGGGGAAGCTCTGGCGGAAGCTGTAGGTCACCAGGATCTTCTTCTTCTGGAAGATCTTCGTCACCTGCCGGGGCCACCAGGTCACCGGGGACCCAAGCATCTGCGAGACCCCTCGGGCTCCCCCACGGGTGACCCCCCCACCCCAGGGACACCCCCCCCCAACCCACCCCCCCGCTGTGCAAGGGGACCCAGGCGTCCGGCTCACCACCAGCAGGTCGTTGAAGAGGAAGACCTCGCGCTGGTGCAGCCCCAGGCGCTGGGGGCCGGTTGGGGTCGGGGACCTCGTAGAGCTGGCAGCAGCACACCAGGCGCCGGTGGGGCAGGGACAGCACCTGGGGAGAGGGTGGGCTCGGCACCGCGGGCGGGGCCTCGGTGGGACGCACCCACCTGCCTCCCAGGCCCGCCCCTTGACGGTGACGGCACCCTTGACGTTGGCCTGTCCCATCCCTGGGGTCACCTACAGCACCCCCCCCATGGTGTCACCTATAATAGCCCCCATTGGATCACCTAGAACATCCCCCATTGGTCACCTTGAGCGTCCCCCGTAGGGTCACGTAGAACATCCCCCACGGGGTCACCTAGGCCGTCTCCCATAGGGTCACCTAGAGCATCCTCCATAGGGTCACCTAGACCATCCTCCATAGGGTCACCTAGAACACTCCCCCCCCTAGGTCCCCTAGAACCCGCCCCATCCCTTGGGTGAACCCACCGGCTTCTTGCCGACGATCATGCGCTCGACGGCCTGGACCTGGGAGACGTGGTCGTCGTTGGTGCGCAGCTCCCGGCTCTGGATGCGCTGGTAGATGCCCACCAGCATGTCCCGGGGGATGTCCTCCCCGTTGTCCACCCCTGCGCGACACCCGGGCCCCGGCTCTAGAACCCCGCGTCAGAAGCAGGGGGCGGGGACAGCAGGGAGGACAAGGTGGGACCGCGGTCCTCACCTCGGAGGTTCTTGATGAAGTCCTCCAGCTTCATCTTGCGCTCGGCCTTGACGCTGGGGCTGTACATGTCGGTGTTGAGGAGGATGATGGCGAAGGCCAGGATGAAGATGGTGTCCGGGTTGCGGAACTGGCGCAGCAGGCGCGTTACACACGCAGTAGCGCTGGCTGCGGGGCGGACAATCCCCACGGCCCATGGGGTCAGGGTGCCCCACGGCCATCCCCACGCGGCCGGGGATGGCCTCTGCACCCCGCAGCAGTCCCCGGCGTGGTCCAGGCCCCCTAACGTTCTCCTAGTCTACAGGGTCACCTAGAACATCACCTGGTCCCATGTGGGCCACCACCCCGATGTTCCCCTGCTCGGTCCATAGGGTCACCTAGAACATCACCCGGTCCCCATGTGGGCCACCACCCCCAATGTCCCCCTGCTCGGTCCGTGGGGTCACCTAGAACATCACGCCACGGCCCGTGGGCCACCGCCCTAGCGATCCACAGGGTCACCTAGAACACCACGCCACGGCGAACCGCGCAACCACGTGTCGTGGGCACGGGGTGGCCTTCCCGGGGGCGGGGGGGGGGGGGGGGGGGGAAGGGGAGACGGGACGGGGACGGGGAGAGGGGACCCATCACCGCCCCTCACCTGAAGGCCTCGATCAAGCGCTCGACCTTCTGGGCCTCCCCCTGCACCCGAATGTGGGACTGGAACTTGCGCAGGCCTCGTCCAGCTCCATCCCAGAGAAGTCCATCTCGTCCACACGCAGCTGTGGGAGACGCCGGCCCCCCCCCCGCCCCGCCCCAGACCGGAAATGGCCTCGGTCGCCGGGCGGGGCGGGGGGATGGACACGCCCGCCCCGCCCCCCCCCCCCCCCCCCCAAGTCCCGCGTGTCCCCACCCCATCCCGGTGCGTCTTCCCCCCACCCCCCCGCCTCCCCTTACTCGAGGACGTCGCGGTTGAACTGCTTCTGGCGATTGCCGAGGAACTCGCCGATCATCTGCCGGCTCAACCCCTTCCTCTCCAGGATGAAGTGGGCCACCCCCACCGGGGTGTCCGAGAGGAAACCCCCTCTCGATCAGGTACTGGATCCCCTTCTCCGGCTTCCTACAGAGGGGGCGGGGTCAACCCCGACCGCCGTGGGGCTCGTCGTTTCGTCCTGGCTATAGGGCGACCTAGAACGTCACCTTCTCCTGGCCGTGGGGGTCACGTTGCCGTGGCGTCACCTAGACGTCACCTTGTTTTGGCTGTAGGGTCCCCTAGGACAACACCCGGCTTCCTATAGGGTCACCTAGAACATCGCCATGGCCGTGCTATAGGGCTACCTAGAACATCATCACCTTCTTCTATAAGACCACCTAAAACATCACCTATCCTTTCTATAGGACCACCAAGAAGGTCGCCCTGCCCCTTGCTATAGGGCCACCAAGGTCACCCCTGCCCTTGCTATAGGGCCACCAAGGTCACCCTGCCCTTGCTATAGGATCACCTAGAACATCACCCCGGTCTTCACCATCGGGCCACCGAGAACCTTCCGTAGGGTCACCGAGAACGCCACGCGGTCCCGCTATAGGGCCACCAGACCCCACCCCACCTCCCACACGGGGCCGCCCCCCGTCGTGTGTCCCCCGTGTGTCGTGTGTCCCCCCCCCCCCCCGCCATTTCCCATCGCCCCCTCACTTGTTGAAGAGGTTGAGGCGATGCGGTACTGCCGGCGCTGCACCACGTCGTTGTTGAGCGCCGGCGAATCCCAGCTCTGCCGCGGTTCCCGTTGGTACGTGGCTTTGCGCGGGGGTCCGGAAGGACCGGGGGGTTGAGGGGGGGGCGGCGGGAGGCGGGGGGGGAGGCGGGGGGGGGGCGCCGGAGGCTGTCGCGGGAGGAGGAGCCCGAGGAGCAGTTGAGGGTCTCGTTGGAGTTGGAGCTGCTCCCCAAGCTCTCGTTGTCCCCCTCCGAGCCCTCCTCGGCGGCGGGGGGGCGGCGGGGGGCCGGGCGGGGGGGGGGCAGGGGGAGCTTCGGGGTGGAAACAACGATGGGGGGGGCCGGTACGGGGCAACGTGCCCCCCCCGGCGCCTTCGGTTCGTAGGGACCCCCCCGGTTGAGGGAGCCGCGGTCGGAGCGGTCGCTGAGGTCGGCCGAGCTGTCGCTGGGGGGCTCGACCGTCAGCAAAGGGGGGTGCCCCCCCCCGCCGCCCCCGCGCCCCCGGCACTCCAGGCACGGGGGGCCGCGGCGAGGGGGTTCCTCGGGTCCCCCCCAGCGTTCGGCCGGGCCGGGGGGGTTGGCGGGGGGAGGCGGGGGGGGGGCGGGGGAGCGGGGGGCTGCGGGGGACCCCCGGTTTCGGGGAGGGGGCTCGGGGCTGGGGGGCCGCTCGGGTGAGCGGGGGGGAACCGGGGAGCCCCTCGTCCAGGTAGAGGGTGACGTCGCTGCGGAGGTGGCGGCGCTGTCACCCGCGGGGGGGGCTGGGGCCCCGGGGGGGACCCCCCGGCCGCCCCCCCAGCGCCTCGTCAATGGAGGCGGCCAAGGACTTCACCTGCGGGGATGGACACCCCCCCCACCCCCGTCAGCCCCCCCGCCTCCGTCGTCACCCCCCCCGGCCCCCCAACACCCCCGTGATACCCCCCCCCCCCCCCGGGTCCCTGTGACCTCTCTGTCCCCCTCCCCCAACTCCTCGTGGCTCCCGTGACCCCCATGACCTGCCATGGCCCCTGTGACCCCCCCCATGGCCCCTATGACCTCCATGACCCCCATTGCCCTTGGGACCCCCATGACCTCCATGACCCCCACGACCTTCCACGGCCCTATGACCTCCGTGACCCCCACGTCCCCCATGACCCCCATGACCCCCCACAACCCCCACGCCCCGTGACCCCCACGACCTTCCACGGCCCTATGACCTCCGTGAGCCCCCACGTCCCCCGTGACCCCCGTGACCCCCACGACCCCCCACGGCCCCCGTGACCCCCATGACCTTCCACGGCCTATGACCTCCGTGACCCCCACGTCCCCCGTGACCCCCATGACCCCCACGACCCCCACGGCCCCGTGACCCCCACGACCTTCCACGGCCCTATGACCTCCGTGACCCCCACGTCCCCCGTGACCCCCATGACCCCCCACGACCCCCATGGCCCCGTGACCCCCACGACCTTCCACGGCCCTATGACCTCCGTGACCCCCACGTCCCCCGTGACCCCCGTGACCCCCACGACCCCCACGGCCCCGTGACCCCCATGACCTTCCACGGCCTATGACCTCCGTGACCCCCACGTCCCCGTGACCCCCGTGACCCCCCACGACCCCCACGGCCCCGTGACCCCCATGACCTTCCACGGCCCTATGACCTCCGTGACCCCCACGTCCCCCGTGACCCCCATGACCCCCACGACCCCCACGGCCCCGTGACCCCCACGACCTTCCACGGCCCTATGACCTCCGTGACCCCCACGTCCCCCCGTGACCCCCATGACCCCCACGACCCCCATGGCCCCGTGACCCCCACGACCTTCCACGGCCCTATGACCTCCGTGACCCCACGTCCCCCGTGACCCCCGTGACCCCCACGACCCCCACGACCCGTGACCCCCATGACCTTCCACGGCCCTATGACCTCCGTGACCCCCACGTCCCCCGTGACCCCCATGACCCCCACGACCCCCACGGCCCCGTGACCCCCACGACCTTCCACGGCCCTATGACCTCCGTGACCCCCACGTCCCCCGTGACCCCCATGACCCCCACGACCCCCATGGCCCCGTGACCCCACGACCTTCCACGGCCCTATGACCTCCGTGACCCCCACGTCCCCCGTGACCCCCGTGACCCCCACGACCCCCACGGCCCCGTGACCCCCATGACCTTCCACGGCCCTATGACCTCCGTGACCCCCATGTCCCCCGTGACCCCCATGACCCCCACGACCCCCACGGCCCCGTGACCCCCATGACCTTCCACGGCCCTATGACCTCTCGTGACCCCCACATCCCCGTGACCCCATGACCTCCACGACCCCCACGGCCCTGTGACCTCCCATGCCCCCTGTGACCCCCCCATGGCCCCCATGACCTCCACGACCCCCACGGCCCTGCGACCTCCATGACCCCCCCCCACGTCCCCTGTGACCCCCCCCGTGACACCCCCCCCCCCCATGACCCCTACCTGCTGCGCAAAGGCCTCCTCCAGGTCGGCGCCACCGGGTCCGAAGTCGGCGGAGGCCGAGAGCTGCCGGGGGGGGCTGCCGGCACCCCCGGCCCCGGCCCCCCCTCCCGCCGCCGGCCCTTCGGCAGGACCACCCCCCCCATCCAACCCAGCCCGGCAGGACCCCCCGTATCGGGGCGCCCTTCGAGGTCCCCCCAACACCCCCTCGTCCAGCGAGGCGGGTTTGCCCTGGAAATAAGGGGGGGGCGGCGGGGGGGGGCCCGGGGCGGGAGCCGGGGGTCCGCGATCGTATTCCTCGAAGGAAAACTGGAGGCGGAGGCCGGGGAGGGCCAGGCGCCGGGCGCGCCCCCCCTCGCTGCGCAGCCGCTCGAACTTCTGGGCCATGCGGTAGCGGCGGAAGGCGGCCTGGATGGTGCGGGCGGCGCGGCGGGTGCGGAAGTAACCCCCGTATTTGCGTTCCAGCATCTCCACCTGGGGGGGACGGGGCGGGGGGGACGGGGGACGGACGGAGGGGGACACACGCGGGGACAGGGACGAGGAGACGGGGACGCGGACGAGGAGACGGGGACGCGGGGACGTGGACATGGACGAGGAGATGGGGACGTGGGGACGGGGACACGGACGAGGAGATGGGGACGTGGGGACGGGGACGGGGACACGGACGAGGAGATGGGGACGTGGACGAGGAGATGGGGACGTGGGGACGGGGACACGGACGAGGAGATGGGGACGTGGACATGGACGAGGAGATGGGGACGTGGGGACGTGGACGTGGACGAGGAGATGGGGACGTGGGGACGGGGACGGGGACACGGACGAGGAGATGGGGACGGGGACGAGGAGATGGGGACGTGGGGACGGGGACGGGGACGTGGACAAGGAGATGGGGACGTGGGGACGGGGACGGGGACACAGACGAGGAGATGGGGACGGGGACGAGGAGATGGGGACGGGGACGAGGAGACAGGGATGGGGACGCGGACGAGGAGATGGGGACGTGGACATGGACGAGGAGATGGGGACGTGGGGACGTGGACGTGGACGAGGAGATGGGGACGTGGGGACGGGGACGGGGACACGGACGAGGAGATGGGGACGGGGACGAGGAGATGGGGACGTGGGGACGGGGACGGGGACGTGGACAAGGAGATGGGGACGTGGGGACGGGGACGGGGACACAGACGAGGAGATGGGGACGGGGACGAGGAGATGGGGACGGGGACGAGGAGACAGGGATGGGGACGCGGACGAGGAGATGGGGACGTGGGGACGGGGACGAGGAGATGGGGACATGGGGACGGGGACGGGGACACGGACGAGGAGATGGGGACAGGGACGAGGAGACGGGGACGGGGACGCGGACAAGGAGACGGGGACGTGGGGATGGGGACGGGGACACGGACGAGGAGATGGGGACGTGGACGAGGAGATGGGGACGTGGGGACGGGGACGAGGAGACGGGGACGTGGGGACGGGGATGTGGACAAGGAGATGGGGACGTGGGGACGGGGACGGGGACACAGACGAGGAGATGGGGACGTGGGGACAGGGACGCGGATGAGGAGACGGGGACGTGGGGACGGGGACACGGAGTAGGAGATGGGGACGTGGGGACGGGGACGAGGAGACGGGGACGTGGGGACGGGGACGGGGACGTGGACAAGGAGATGGGGACGTGGGGACGGGGACGGGGACACAGACGAGGAGATGGGGACGGGGACGAGGAGATGGGGACGTGGGGACGGGGACGGGGACGAGGAGATGGGGACGTGGACATGGACGAGGAGATGGGGACGTGGGGACGGGGACGAGGAGATGGGGACATGGGGACGGGGACGGGGACACGGACGAGGAGATGGGGACGGGGACGAGGAGACGGGGACGGGGACGCGGACAAGGAGACGGGGACGTGGACGAGGAGATGGGGACGTGGGGACGGGGACACGGACGAGGAGATGGGGACGTGGGGACGGGGACGGGGACACAGACGAGGAGATGGGGACGTGGGGACAGGGACGCGGATGAGGAGACGGGGACGTGGGGACGGGGACACGGAGTAGGAGATGGGGACGTGGGGACGGGGACGAGGAGACGGGGACGTGGGGACGGGGACGGGGATGCGGACGAGGAGATGGGGACATGGGGACGGGGACATGGACGAGGACATGGGGACGTGGGGACAGGGACGCGGATGAGGAGATGGGGACGTGGGGACGGGGACACGGAGTAGGAGATGGGGACGTGGGGATGGGGACGGGGACACGGACGAGGAGATGGGGACGTGGGGACGGGGACGAGGAGACGGGGACATGGGGATGGGGACGGGGACACGGACGAGGACATAGGGACATGGGGACGGGGACGAGGAGATGGGGACATGGGGATGGGGACAGGGACACGGACAAGGACATGGGGACGTGGGGACAGGGACAGGGACGAGGAGACGGGGAGATGGGGATGGGGACGGGGACATGGACGAGGACATGGGGACGTGGGGACGGGGACGGGGACGAGGAGATGGGGACGGGGACGAGGAGACGGACGAGGAGATGGGGACGGGGACGAGGAGACGGGGACGTGGGGACAGGGACATGGACGAGGACATGGGGATGTGGGGACGGGGACGTGGACGAGGAGATGGGGATGTGGGGATGGGGACGGGGACGAGGACATGGGGACGTGGGGACGTGGGGATGGGGACGGGGACGAGGAGACGGGGACATGGGGATGGGGACGGGGACACGGACGAGGACATAGGGACATGGGGACGGGGACGAGGAGATGGGGACGGGGACACGGATGGAGGTAGGGGGGAGGTGGGGGTGAGGATACGGGGAGAGGGACGTGGGGGCGTGGATGAGGACACGGGGATGGGGACAAGGACGGGGACACAGGGATGAGGAGAGGGATGGGGACATCGGGGCACGGAGGGGGACACGGGGATGGGGCCGTGGATGGGGACACGGGGACATGGATGGGGCCACGGGGGCGTGGAGGGGGACACGGGGACATGGATGGGGCCACGGGGGCGTGGAGGGGGACACGGGGATGGGGCCGTGGATGGGGCCACGGGGATGGGGACACGGTTGGGGACACGGGGATATGGATGGGGCCACGGGGATGGGGACGTGGACAGGGACGTGGGGACACACCGGGGTAAGCAGAGGTGGACACGGGGACGGGGAGGGGACAGGGCAGGAGAAGGACAGAGGTGAGGGAACACCCCGGGGGAAACGGGGTTGGCACCAGGGTGGGGGCACGGTGGCCTCCCACGGGGACAGTGACCATCGCACGGGGCTGGTGACCATCACGCGTGGGGTTGGGGACCGTCACACGTGTCTGGGGACCATCGCACGTGGCCAGTGACCATCACGCGTGGCCAGGGACCATCACGCGTGGCTGGTGACCATCACACGTAGGGTTGGGGCCCATCGCACAGGGCTGGGGACCATCACACGTGGGGTTGGGGACCATCACACGTGGCCAGGGACCGTGGCACGTGGGTGGTGACCATCACACGTGTCTGGGGACCATCACACGTGGGGTTGGGACCATCACACGTGGCTGGTGACCATCGCACATGGCCAGGGACCATCGCACGTGGGTGGTGACCATCTCACGTGGGGTTGGGGACCATCACACGTGGCCGGGGACCATCACACGTGTCTGGGGACCATCACACGTGGCCAGGGACCGTGGCACGTGGGTGGTGACCATCACATGTGTCTGGGGACCATCACAAAAGGCCGGGGACCATCACGCGTGGCCAGGGACCATCGCACGTGGGTGGTGACCATCTCACGTGGGGTTGGGGACCATCACATGTGTCTGGGGACCATCACACAAGGCCAGGGACCATCATGCGTGGCCAGGGACCATCGCACGTGGAGTTGGGACCATCACGCGTGGCCAGGGACCATCACACGTAGGGTAGGGGCCCATCACACGTGGCTGGTGACCATCGCACATGGGGTTGGGGACCACCACACGTGTCTGGGGCCCATCACGCGTGGCCAGGGACCATCACACGTAGGGTAGGGGCCCATCACACGTGGCTGGTGACCATCGCACGTGGGTGGTGACCATCACACGTGGGGTCGGGGACCATCACATGTGGCCAGGGACCATCACACATAGGTGGTGACCATCGCACGTGGCTGGGGACCATCGCACGTGGCTGGGGACCATCTCACATGGCTGGTGACCATCGTGCGTGGCCATGGACCATCACACGTGGGGTCGGGGCCCATCACACGTGGCCAGGGACCGTCACACATGGTATCGGGGCCCATCACACGTGGCTGGGGACCGTCACACGTGGCCGGGGACTGTCACACGTGGCCAGGGACCGTCACACGTGGGATCGGGGCCCATCACACGTGGCCAGGGACCGTCACACATGGTATCGGGGCCCATCACACGTGGCTGGGGACCGTCACACGTGGCCGGGGACTGTCACACGTGGCCAGGGACCGTCACACGTGGGATCGGGGCCCATCACACGTGGCCAGGGACCGTCACACGTGGCCAGGGACCATCACACGTGGCAGGGGACCATCACATGTGGCCGGGGACCGTCACACATAGGTGGGGACCATCACACGTGGCCGGGGACCGTCACACATGGGATCGGGGCCCATCACACGTGGCTGGGGACCGTCACACGTGGCCGGGGACTGTCACACGTGGCCGGGGACGGCCACACGTGGGATCGGGGCCCATCACACGTGGCCGGGGACCGTCACACGTGGCTGGGGACTGTCACACGTGGCCGGGGACCGTCACACGTGGGATCGGGGCCCATCACACGTGGCCAGGGACCATCACACGTGGCAGGGGACCATCACATGTGGCCGGGGACCGTCACACATAGGTGGGGACCATCACACGTGGCCGGGAACCGTCACACATGGGATCGGGGCCCATCACACGTGGCTGGGGACCGTCACACGTGGCCGGGGACTGTCACACGTGGCCGGGGACCGTCACACGTGGGATCGGGGCCCATCACACGTGGCCAGGGACCGTCACACGTGGCTGGGGACTGTCACACGTGGCCGGGGACCGTCACACGTGGGATCGGGGCCCATCACACGTGGCCAGGGACCATCACACGTGGCAGGGGACCATCACATGTGGCCGGGGACCGTCACACATAGGTGGGGACCATCACACGTGGCCGGGAACCGTCACACATGGGATCGGGGCCCATCACACGTGGCTGGGGACCGTCACACGTGGCCGGGGACTGTCACACGTGGCCGGGGACCGTCACACGTGGGATCGGGGCCCATCACACGTGGCCAGGGACCGTCACACGTGGCTGGGGACTGTCACACGTGGCCGGGGACCGTCACACGTGGGATCGGGGCCCATCACACGTGGCCAGGGACCATCACACGTGGCAGGGGACCATCACATGTGGCCGGGGACCGTCACACATAGGTGGGGACCATCACACGTGGCCGGGAACCGTCACACATGGGATCGGGGCCCATCACACGTGGCTGGGGACCGTCACACGTGGCCGGGGACTGTCACACGTGGCCGGGGACCGTCACACGTGGGATCGGGGCCCATCACACGTGGCCAGGGACCATCACACGTGGCCGGGGACCGTCACACAGGGCTGGGGACCGTCCCGGGGTGGGGGGGGGGGGGGTGTCGGGGGGTGTCCCTGAGGTACCTTCTTGTCCTGCAGGTCGGTGGAGAGCTCGTAGCTGTCGCTCAGAGCCTTCGGCCTCTTGCTCTCCTCCTCCTCCTGCTTGCGCAGGGCCACGCTGGCGGGCTGGGGTGGCAGCCGGGGCCAGGCCAAGCCCGGGGAGCCCCCCCGGGGCACCCCCCGGATCCCCCCGGTCCCTGGGGGGCCGGTTGGGAAGGCCACGGTACGGGGGGGGTCGCCCGGGGCTGTCGGGCACCGGACCCCCACCCTCGCTGCCCGGCGCCTCGCCGTCCACGCTGCGGGGACACCGCGTCACCCCCACGTCAGGACCCCCCCCCAAATCCCCCCCCCGCGGAGGCCCCCCCCAAACCTCTCCGAGACCCTCCTGAGACCCCCCCAAATGGCCTCAAGGCCCCGCCCCGAGACTCCCCGAGCAGGGACCGTTGGGGACACGGGCATGGGGACACACGGACACGTGGTCACACGGACAGGGGAATGCAGGGACATGGGGACAGACGGACACGGGGACAGACGGACGTGACGGACATGGGGACACTCGAGACTTGGGGACAGACGGACACGACAGACGTGGGGACAGGGACGTGGGACACACGGACGTGGGGACACACGGACATGAGGACACATGGACATGGGACACACGGACACGGGGACACAGGGATGTGGGGACACACGGACAGAGACATGGGGACACACGGACACAGGGACACACGGACATGGGGACACATGGACATGACCGACATGGGGACACTCGAGACTTGGGGACAGACGGACACGACAGACGTGGGGACAGGGACGTGGGACACACGGACGTGGGACAGAGGGACATGACAGACATGGGGACACTCGAGACTTGGGGACAGATGGACACGACACATGTGGGACAGGGACATGGGACACACGGACATGGGACACATGGACATGGGGACACAGGGACGTGGGGACACAGGGACAGAGACATGGGGACACACGGACACAGGGACACACGGACATGGGGACACATGGACACGACTGACATGGGGACACTCAAGACTTGGGGACAGACGGACACGACAGACGTGGGACAGGGACGTGGGACACACGGACGTGGGACACACGGACATGACAGACACAGGGACAGGGACATGGGACACATGGACATGGGACACACGGACACACGGACACATGGTCACACGGACAGGGGAATGCAGGGACATGGGGACAGATGGACATAGGGACAGATGGACGTGACCGACATGGGGACACTCGAGACTTGGGGACAGACGGACATGACAGACGGGACAGGACATGGGGCACACGGACGTGGGACACACGGACATGGGGACACATGGACAGAGACATGGGGACACACGGACACAGGGACACACGGACATGGGGACACATGGACATGGGGACACACAGATACGGGGACACACGGACACGGGGACACACGGACACGGGGACACACGGACACACCAGACATGGGGACACATGGGACACACGGGACACTGGGACACGTGGACACGGGGACACACAGACATAGGACACACGGACACGGGGACACGTAGACATGGGACACAGGGACATGGGGACACACGGACATGGGACACACGGACACTGGGACACACGGACACGGGGACACACGGACACACCAGACATGGGGACACATGGGACACACATGGACACGGGGACACACGGACACTGGGACACGTGGACACACAGACATGGGACACACGGACACGGGGACACGTGGACATGGGACACAGGGACATGGGGACACACGGACATGGGACACACGGACACGTGGACATGGGACACACGGACACGGGGACACACGGACACTGGGACACGTGGACACGGGGACACACAGACATGGGACACATGGACACGGGGACACGTGGACATGGGACACAGGGACATGGGGACACACGGACACTGGGACACACAGACATGGGGACACATGGACACGGGAACATGTGGACACGGGGACACATGGACATGGGACACACGGACACAGGGACACACGGACACTGGGACACAGGGACATGGGGACACACGGACACTGGGACACACACACGGACACGGGGACACACGGACACACCAGACATGGGGACACATGGACACACATGGACACGGGGACACACGGACACTGGGACACGTGGACACGGGGACACACAGACATGGGGACACACGGACACGGGGACACGTAGACATGGGACACAGGGACATGGGGACACACGGACATGGGACACACGGACACTGGGACACACGGACACGGGGACACACGGACACACCAGACATGGGGACACATGGGACACACATGGACACGGGGACACACGGACACTGGGACACGTGGACACACAGACATGGGACACACGGACACGGGGACACGGGGACATGGGACACAGGGACATGGGGACACACGGACATGGGACACACGGACACGGGGACACACGGACACTGGGACACGGGGACACACGGACACTGGGACACGTGGACACGGGGACACACAGACATGGGACACACGGACACGGGGACACGGGGACATGGGACACAGGGACATGGGGACACACGGACACTGGGACACACAGACATGGGACACACGGACACGGGAAACACGTGGACACGGGACACATGGACATGGGACACACGGACACAGGGACACACGGACACTGGGACACAGGGACATGGGGACACACGGACACTGGGACACACGGACACGGGGACACACGGACACACCAGACATGGGGACACATGGACACACATGGACACGGGGACACACGGACACTGGGACATGTGGACACGGGGACACACAGACATGGGGACACACGGACACGGGGACACGTAGACATGGGACACAGGGACATGGGGGACACACGGACATGGGACACACGGACACTGGGACACACGGACACGGGGACACACGGACACACCAGACATGGGGACACATGGACACACATGGACACGGGGACACACGGACACTGGGACACGTGGACACGGGGACACACAGACATGGGGACACACGGACACGGGGACACGTAGACATGGGACACAGGGACATGGGGACACACGGACATGGGACACACAGACACTGGGACACACGGACACGGGGACACACGGACACACCAGACATGGGGACACATGGGACACACATGGACACGGGGACACACGGACACTGGGACACGTGGACACACAGACATGGGACACACGGACACGGGGACACGTGGACATGGGACACAGGGACATGGGGACACACGGACATGGGACACACGGACACGTGGACATGGGACACACGGACACGGGGACACACGGACACTGGGACACGTGGACACGGGGACACACAGACATGGGACACATGGACACGGGGACACGTGGACATGGGACACAGGGACATGGGACACACGGACACTGGGACACACAGACATGGGGACACACGGACACGGGAACATGTGGACACGGGGACACATGGACATGGGACACACGGACACAGGGACACACGGACACTGGGACACAGGGACATGGGGACACACGGACACTGGGACACACACACGGACACGGGGACACACGGACACACCAGACATGGGGACACATGGGACACACATGGACACGGGGACACACGGACACTGGGACACGTGGACACGGGGACACACAGACATGGGACACACGGACACGGGGACACGTGGACACGGGGACACACGGACATGGACATACATGGATACACAGACAGGGGGACACACGGACACAGGCAGCCCCCACCCCCCGCCAGCCCCCGGGGGGACCCAGGCCTCAAAGCCCCCCCCCCCCCCCCCCACCTTGCTGGGGACCCAGGCATCCGGGAAAGGGGGGGGGTGGGCAAGGAAAATGGGGGGGGGGGTCCCCAAAAGTCCAGGAGGGGTCCAGGGAAGGTGCACAGGACCTGGGGGGGGGTCCCCCAAAGGTTTGGGGGGGGGGTGGAATGATGGGGGGGGGGGCGGGTCCCGGGGGGGGGCGTAAAAGGGGTTTGGGGGGGGGGTGTGTAAAGGGGGTGTGTGTGTGTAAAGGGGAGTGGGGGGGTCCCCCAAAAGTCCGGGAGGGGTCAGGGAAGGTGCACAGGACCTGGGGGGGGGGGGGTTGTCCCCGAAGGTTTGGGGGAGGGGGGGATGGAATGATGGGGGGGGGGCGGGCGTAAAAGGGGTTTGGGGGGGTGTAAAGGGGGGGGGTGTAAAGGGGGGTTGGGGGGGGGGGGGGGGTCCCCGACTCACCCGTGCAGCAGGCGCTGCCGGAGCGGCCCCCGCCGCCGGTCGGCGGTGCACTGCAGGCACCCACATTTGGGGGGGGGGGGCACCCCCCTCCAAAGGGGGGGGACACACGGACGGACACCCGGATACCCCCCCCCCAGGGGTGGGGGGGGGATCGGGGGGGGGGGGGGGGCAGCTCCTCCTCCTCCTCCTCCGCAGCACCCGGGGCCCGGTCGGCCGGTGGAGGATGGGGGGGGGGGGGGGGGGGGGGGAGGAGCCGGAGGAGCGACCCCCCCCCCCCCCCCTCCCCGGTTTGCGCGTGCCCGGACTTCGGGGTCCCCTCCCCGCGTGGGGGGGGGGGGGGGGGGGGGGACGGACACGCCAGGGTCCTCTTTTTGGGGGGGGGGGGGGGGCGGACGCCTGGGTCCCTCTAAGATGGAAGGGGGGTGGGGTGTGTCTTACCTCCCCCCCAAAACTGGGGGGGGGGGGGGAGCCCGGACGCTTGATGGGGGAGGGAGGGCTGCCCCCCAATATTTGGGGGGGTGGGGGGGGTGCGGATGCCTGGGGCCCCTGGGGTGGGGGGGGTGTAGGGGGGGGCTGGGATACCCCCTCTGAGATGGGGGGGTGTTGTTGTGTGTCGTGTCGTGTCCCCCCCCCCAAAGTGGGGTGGGGGTGAGGTGCCCCCCGACGCCGGGGGGGGGGGGGGGGGGTGTCCCCAATTAGGGGTCTGGGGGGGGGGGCGGCGGGCTCGCCTGGCCCCCCAGGCGCATGCGCGGAGCGCGGGCACACGCCCCCCCCCCCCTTCCCTCCCCTCCCCTCCCCTCCCCGCGGGCTGGCGGTTGCCATGGGACGCGGCGGGCGGGGGCGGGGCCGGCGGGTTGCCGGGGCTGCTGTTACCATGGCGACACGGGCGGGGGGATGGAGGGGGGGGGGGTGGTGGGGGGGGGGGAGCCCGGACGCCTGGGTTCCCCGGGGGGGGGGGAGGGGAGGGGAGGGGAGGGGGAGGGGGGGGGGAGGGGAACGGGGGGGGGGGGGGGGAGGGGTGGTCCCGGACGCCTGGGTCCCCGGCGCGAGCTCCGCCCCCCCCCCCCCCACGTCACCGCCCTCGCCCCAAAATAGCCCGAGGAGGCGCCATGATGGAGGCGTCGCCATGGCAACCGCCCCCAAACAGCCCCGCCCCCCCCCCCCCCCCCCAAAAACCAGCCGGGGGAGGACCCGGGCGCCCAGGGCCCATACGGCGGCTATAGGCCCCCGGGGAACCTATAGGGACCCCCTATAGGTTCCCCGGGGGCCCCCTATGGCCCCTATAACAGCCCCGGGGGTCCATATGGCCCGGGGAGGTATAAGGCTCTTTATAGGCCCCCAGGGATCTATAAGGGCCTCCATAGGTCCCCCAGGGACCTACGAGGGCCCCTATAGGTCCCTGCGGTCCACACGGCCCCTATAGATCCCTGGGGATCCATATGGCCCTTACGGGGAGCCATGGCATGCCGACGGGTCCTTGGGGAGCCCCTAAACCCATACAGTCCCTATCTATAGGAGCCATACAGCACCCAGGGAACCCATACAGCCCCTATGTATCCCTGGGGGCCATACGGGCCGCTACCATACCCATAGGGTCTCTATAACCCCTCTAAAGCCCAGGGGTCTATACGCCCCTATACTGCCCCGGGGGGGGAGTCAGCACAGCCCCCATACCACCTGCAAGGGGTATGTGCAACCCATATGACACGGGGGGGGGGGTAGTGTGTCCACAGGGCCCCTATAGCGCCCAGAGGGCCCCCACGGCATGTGACAAGGTCCATACAGCCCCTATACTGCCCCGGGGGGCTCTGAGCAGCCTGTACAGCACCGTATGGCCCCTATACTGCCCCGGGGGGCTCTGTACAGCTCTCATAGCACCGTATGGCCCCTATACTGCCCTGGGGGGCTCCGTACAGCTCTCATAGCACCGTATGGCCCCTATACTGCCCCGGGGGGGCTCTGTACAGCCTGTACAGCACCGTATGGCCCCTATACTGCCCTGTGGGGCTCTGTACAGCTCTCATAGCACCATATGGCCCCTATACTGCCCCGGGGGGCTCCGTACAGCTCCTCATAGCACCGTATGGCCCCTATACTGCCCTGGGGGGCTCTGTACAGCTCTCACAGCAACGTATGGCCCCTATACTGCCCTGTGGGGCTCTGTACAGCTCTCACAGCAACGTATGGCCCCTATACTGCCCTGTGGGGCTCTGTACAGCTCTCATAGCAATGTATGGTCCCTATACTGCCCTGTGGGGCTCTGTACAGCTCTCATAGCACCGTATGGCCCCTATACTGCCCCGGGGGGCTCTGAGCAGGCTGTATAGCACCATATGGCCCCTATACTGCCCTGTGGGGCTCCGTACAGCTCTCATAGCACCGTATGGCCCCTATACTGCCCTGTGGGGCTCCGTACAGCTCTCATAGCACCGTATGGCCCCTATACTGCCCCGGGGGGCTCTGAGCAGGCTGTATAGCACCATATGGCCCCTATACTGCCCTGTGGGGCTCTGTACAGCTCTCATAGCAACGTATGGCCCCTATACTGCCCTGTGGGCTCTGTACAGCTCTCATAGCAACGTATGGCGCCCTATACTGCCCTGTGGGGCTCCGTACAGCTCTCATAGCACCGTATGGCCCCTATACTGCCCTGGGGGGCTCCGTACAGCTCTCACAGCACCGTATGGCCCCTATACTGCCCGGGGGGCTCCGTACAGCTCTCATAGCACCGTATGGCCCCTATACTGCCCCGGGGGGCTCCGTACAGCTCTCACAGCACCGTATGGCCCCTATACTGCCCCGGGGGGCTCTGAGCA